>ML787231.1:420487-453936 GCA_009831015.1 Picea engelmannii
CAGTCGAGGGGGTCCGGAAAGATATGTCCACCGTAGATTTGGGCGCCATGATCATGACCATTTATATGTGCAAGGAGCATAAGTGGGGAGCGGAAAACACATGCGCCAGGGAAAAACTTAGGATAAATGTGTTTTATGGGTTTTTCCAAGGTTTTTTAAGTAGACACCACCATGGGGGTTGACCAAACGATATTTTAAGCATCTGAAACATGGTGCAACATTAATCATCAAACTGGTTCTTATTGAAATGAAGAAAAAATGCAACTAACCTATATTCTAACCTAGTTTCCTATGACAGTTAACCCAGATTAGACTGTTGGGTTAAGAATTTATTCTACCCTGGGGCTATCTGACCAAGATTAGACAGACTGGATAGATTTATTCACTAATCTAACCTAGACACTTTGGCTAAGATTAAACTGTTTAGCCAAACTCATTCACTACCCTATCAACATCAATTTAAAAATAACTTGGCCATGATTGAAAGGTATGGACCAAGTTACTATTATTGCATGGGGCTTTTATTGAAATTCTTTTATGCCCTCTTTTTCTTTTATTTTCTTTCTTTTCTTATTTTTCTTTTCTTTTCTTTTTTCTTTTCTTTTCTTTTTCAAATTATTTGCAGAATGAAAAATCATTTGTCAACAAAAACACTAGAGATAGATAATATCCCAGTCACCAGTTGATCCTATAACTTATAGGGTGATAACACCCTACTTTCTCTCCTCCTTGTATGTAGGTGATTGACTATTTTATGTTCTAACTTTCCTTATGATTCTACGCTACATATTTCTAGCATATTTTGTAATACGTTAACATAGGATGGATCATTTAGCATTCTAGCATAGGATTGAAAAATACCCTTAATGGTACTTACTTGTCCCATGGGTTGTGTTCCTTTGGTGTGATCCAATGATGGAGGCATCTCGTACTCTGGTACTTCCTTACTATTATGCGCAATTGATGTCGATGCAATGTCTGGCTTCAGGAATTATTGTCTAGCTTGCTTGAATATCTCCTTATCGTTATGCGTGTCAAACTGCTTCCTTGGTTTGGCATTCTTCTTCACCCATTGGTGTTGTGTTGGCTCTTTTCATACTGCGTCGTTCCATGTTTTAGCTCCTCCCTGTGTAACTTTGTTGATGTTTCTTCCTTCATCCCTTGCTTCTTCTAAAATCCACTAAAAAATTTGATTGTTCTGATTTCTCTTCTCCTAGATCTTCCCTAATAGTGGCGGGCATTCTTCCATGTCATGATCTGATGCACGATAATACATACAGGTCGTTGGTGGAAGTGGACAGTCTCTTGCATGGTGTCTTGGTTGTTGACAATTGTGACATACCACTGGTCCTCTACCTCTTCCAAAACCTCCTCTTTCTCTTCCCCCGCCTTTGTATCCAACTCGATCCCCTTGTGGCGTGTTATACTGAGGCGTCTGGTTATACTGTGTGGTATTATAGTGTGGTTGTGCGGTATTATATTGCGGTTGCGCAGTGTTGTATGGTTGTTTTGCAATGTTATAATGTTGTTGTGCATTTTTGTGTGGGGATGTTACTTGATTAAACTGAGGTGTGGCTTTCCCGGTCATCATTTATGTCTACACCCTATATGCATCTGATGTTCTTTCCCTCATTAAGTCCATGTTCTACAATATTTTTCATTGTGTCCTACTGACTTGCAAAAGCTGCAATACAATCTCTTTGGTATTATCTGGTACTCATGCATCATTGGGAAGTGGTATGGAGCATGACCCTATTTCTGACAGATCTCACACCATAGTCCTCTTGTTGGTAATGGATTTGGAATTCTTGTTTCCATGTACTGCACGAATGTTGGACATTCATTCTTATGGTGTCCTTTTGTCCTACATGTGGTACACCAAATGGCTTCTCTTTTGTCCTTGTTCTTGTTTTGGTTTAGCTAGAATGTTAATTTCTTCAGATCCTCCTTCATCTCCTTGATGGCTGGATCTGTCTTCTGATATTCGTTTTCTTCCAGTTGCAGGGCTTCCTTGAGAGCCTTTGCCTGCATCTGAAACTTTTGTTGTCTCAATGGATATTTCAAGTGTGGTAACAGTGAATTGACGAACAGATGCCTATGTTTCATATATGTCATGATGTATTTTAGATTTCCCTTTAGTCGTTTGAATCTCTAGTCAATCTCCCCTACAGATTCTCCTAGTTTTTTCCTAATCTCTATCATCTCATTCGTGTATTGATCCTATGAACTCAGCTTTTGGAAATAATTTATCAGTAGATTCTTGATATCTCCAATCGTTTTGGTTGTCCCTAGCGGATTGTTTGCAGCTAAAATCATATACCAATCTAGTGTGTGATCTCTCAATGTGATAGCTAACAGTGCAAGTTTAGTGTCCTCGTCTGTGATCTGTTTTTATTCTCAAATATTTTCATAGATAAGTAGGTTCTTCTTCGGGTCCTCTGGCGCCTCTCCTTTGAATTCTGGTAATCTGATGGTTGGATCATGTCCTTCCATCTTGAATGTTGAACTACTAACTCCACACAGTGTAGATACTTGACTACTACTTCCTGAATCGGATCCCCCAATTGTTTCTCCTTGTGTATATGTATTTCATGATGTCTTCCTTCTCCCGAAATTCGGTTGTCTAAACGGTGGTGTTCTTCTTGGTGTATTAGTCGCACATGGGTTTATGGTTCCAAACTGACACTGATATGGATAGGAGTTATTCCTTCTATTTCTTCTCTTGGACCTCTCGTCTTCCTCTCATATGTCACGCGCAGGATTTCCTCAATATTCTCCACAGATCGAAGATCCTCTACTTCGTCTTCATCACTTTCCAAGCCTTCCCTTGCATCTATGACTATATTCTTGGTGTTCACCTTATATTGGTAGGGTACTCCACTACACGTCTTTCTAGTTGTCACCACGATCCGCTTGATCTGGTTGTCATCCATCATAATTGGGTCCAAGGCCTCCTCCTTCTTTCCTTTATCCCCTTATCCTTCCATTTTTCCTTTTCCTGTCAGTGCTTCCCCCCTTCCCCCATGTACGTAGGGAAGTTTAGTTTTATGATTCCATAGCCATTACACCTTTATTATATAGCAATATCTTAATGGAAGTATATAATGATCTTATGTACCTACCTCGAGGTCCTTTCAAGAATTCGTGTTCAGCTGCATTGTATGACTTTGATTTGTCTATTGCAAACTCTGTGATAAATTTGACAACAATACTATCTAGCCAGAAATCTATTGAGCGCGTAAACTTATTATTAACTCATTGTAGTTGTGCAATCTCTTCAAGACTCCACTCTAGTTTTCTAATCCGATTCATAGGATGGTTGTCTTTCAATATTTTTATCCACTACTGCAATATTTGTGGGAAATAACAGAAAAATAGTTCATGTAACTCGGTGAATACGTACTTGTCCAGATATTTCCGCAGTGTTAACTTTGGGTTTCTGTTATCTTTCTGTGTAAACTCTAATTCCTTTGTCTTAAACCAGCTCTCTATATTTTCCTTCGTGGGATTCCATGGTCTCAAAATCCCCTTTTAGATTCGCATTCTTTCACCTTCTTGTTGTCTGATCCCACATTCTTTTGATGCTTCTTCTGTAAATATCATATGCTCAATCCCATTTCCTTCTAATAAGTCGGTAACACAACCATTTGTTGGTTTTCCTTTTGTCTATATAATCTTCTTCTATTGGTGTTGAGGAATTCTTATGGGGTATTTTGATTCTCATTGACCATTATAAATTGACCCTGGTTCAGAACTAAGAAGCTTCCCAACAAAATCCATTAAATACTATCGTCCCCTCTGGAAAACCAGAAGGAAACATAGTACATGGAATGCACTGCGTTGTCTCACCCGAGATAGCTCTATGGGTGGCTACAATACTTAGGTGTTTTCAACCTAAGACTGAGCAAGAGTTGTATTTGTGCAACTTAACCTTTATTCATTCCATTAACATCTAGTTTATAAAATTCATTCTATGCACGCATGAAAAATACCAGATCTACTTAGTTACTTTATTCATTCAACATTCATCAACTAATCAGACACAAAGATACATTCATCCATTTACATAACATAATGTTATCGTGGTTCACCCCCTATTGGGCTACGTCCACAAAGATTTGGCTCTCAATCTTTTATTATAGTTCGAAAATATCCCACACTGCGCGTGGTTACAGTCTTAGTTCTCCCTCTTTCCCACAGGCTCCTTGATCCCTGAAAGGTTGACTAGATCACACCAGGATCCTTAGCTTGCAATCTAAACCTTGGGATTGAGTCACTCATGCATTCTCTAGCTCACCATCTTATTGACTCCTACAGTCCTTACAATTCTCTTCCTCTCTGTCCCTATGTGTCTCTGTGTGTCTCCCCCCTCTCTCCTAAGAACTACTTATTTATATTTTCGGCTCACCAGTCATTACAATGTATTACAAAATCCCTAACCCTAGAATCTTTAGGTCTTCCATGCATGCGCACATGCTACTTTTCCTTCTAGTTGTATTTTTCCTTTTGCATGCTTCTCCTCAAAAAATAGCCTTTCTTTCTGATTCGGACTGCATCCAACAATAGTTTCACATTTTTATATGTAATATTATTGTACTCCTTTAACCAGTCAGTTGGGATTTTGGGTTTCCCAAAAGTGTACTTAAACCAGTAGACTAATTCATCTGAGGTAGACAAAATATTCGGAGGAAAATCAAAGAAATCAACTACATCTTTTCCTTCTAAAGAGTTGTTGACACTTGAATCTGTTAGGATGGAAATAGAAACCTCATGGGGATACAAATCCCCCTGCATTTTTATAGAGGTGGTACTCCTCTTTATTTCAATATTTTCTTGGGATTCTAAAATTTGAGAATAATGTAGGACTTAGAGAAAGTTCATCGTGATATTCAAAGAAAGATAAATATTGCAGTAAAATAAAAGTTTTTTTTTTTTGTTTTTAACAAAGAACAAGTTTCTGAGAGATGACCAAGAACTGCACACATCATATATTTGAAAAAGATAGACAAAATTTCCTCACATCCATCATAGTTGAACCAAAGATTTATAATCACATAAAATAAAAGAAGATGGTCTGCATGCATAAGATAACTTTAATAGAGTAAACACATGGGGAGATCAAATAAAGATAATGATAGATCAATATCAAATACTCTATACTCAAAACTCAGAGTTATAAAATACAGTCAAAACTGATCCCGAAATAGTTCACTTGGGATTTCTGAAAAATATATAGTCTTTTACAAAGCCTTCAAATTTAAATGTGTTTGTCCTTAGGATTGGGATTGGGGCTCCCGTGGACCAAAAATAAAATATAACCAATAAGTAAGTTGTATAAGGAGGATGGTGGGTGATGACAGAGTAGCAATACCCAGAAATAATACAAGGAGAAGTTATCAGATTTTGGTTAAACCTTTCTAGTCAAAGAAGCAGAGTAACTAGATGAAAAATTGATAAAGAAAGCAAGGTTGATCAGCATGAAATTACTATGATGGTCTCTCTCTCCTATTTTAATTTCTTGTTTTTGTCCTTTTATTATCTTCATTGATAGTTATAGGAACTGTCTCAACTGTTTCTTGCCCTTCTTTGGTTAATTTTTCAATTTCCTTTTTGAACCAATCTTCAATGTAGTTTTTCATTGGTGTGATGTTTATTTCATGCCTGATTTTAATGTTGAATAATTCACCTTCCATGTCTCTTAAGTCAAGAGAAATACCATGTACCTCTTCCTCAATATCTTGATTTTTCACAGAATAATCAACTAGCCAATTGTCTATTTCTTCTTCATTATATTCAAGTATGCCATAAAAAAATTCATCTAATAACCTCTTAAATATCTCAACTTGTTCGTCAAATTGTTGCTTTGTTAGAAACATTGAATTGAGAATTAAATAGGGTCTAGTACCTCGTTAGTACCTCTTGCTAGATCTATCTCAATGAGTCTTTTGAACAATTCTTCTCTTTTTAGTATGGCTTCACTGCATGCTTGGACATTTTTACTCAAATTCTTAATATTTTCCTTCCAACAAGAATTTATTTGTTTTATTCGACTTGGAGAAGGCATATCCTCCCCTCTTCTTCTCAATTATGTCATGTTTGATACTTTAATTCCAAATGTTAATACAACATCAGTGTATAAACCTTCTTATTTCTTTAAATCATATTGCAGATAGTCATGAAAGGCATGTGCCCTTGAGCCAAAAGAAACAATATTTTTTGATACCTCCCATGCTTTTGTTATTAGTGAAATTGTCTTCTTAATTTTTTTTCTACATAACTCCAGACCGTTGTGACTAGACTTGAATATCCTTTCAAATTAATGGTGGGTTTGGTTGGTGTTAGCACATAGATTTGTAAGGGTCAATAATCGTTTTCTAGTTTTGAATTTGACTCATAGGTTTTCTTAAGTTATAGGTTTTTATGACTTCTTTCTATAGTCATATTTCAATTTTTTCTTTAAATAATCTAAGGTTAGTTTGGATTTGGTCTAGAGTCCTTGGGTTATGTCTTTGTTATCATGACAAGTTGAATAAACCTTAATGAGTCACATCTTTGAAATTATCCATCATCACCTTGACATGTCACACCTCCATGTTGTACACAAGATCCTCCTTCGTCATCTTTTACCCATTTAGTTGTCAAATAAGATTTGGTTTGTGCGTTTCCAACTCACTAGGAGAGTTCACGGCACATTCAAAAGTACTTCATGCATTCATTTCCATCATTGAATTTATGGATCGTGTCAAAGAACATCTCATTATTTTCAGAGCTGGTATTTTAAACAAATTTCCAGGGATTATTTCATAAAAGTTTCTAACAGTTTCTTCCAAGTGTGAAAATTGTGTTTGAGCTCGGCACTGCGAAGTTGGTTCTACAAATAGGCACTACCAACCTGGTGCTACAAAAAAGCGCTCTGAACTCAGCGTTGTGAACTGGATGAAGAGGAGAGTTGGAGGTTGGACTACTTGCATACATTTCCATTCAAACTTAATGACATCAGCATCAAACACAAGTCCACCAGGTACTCCATGAGAATTTACACATTGTTTAAAGGTTGAAGGAGAGGTTTTTTGTTGGTTTCACCCCTCGGTGTTGCAAATTGTTCTATTATGTTGCTTCCTGCTTTCAAATCCATTTCCTTCATGCTCTGAGCCTTTCTCATTAAACCTCATTACCTATAAGACCTCATTTATCCTTTCCATTGCTTAGAATTAATTTTCTCCATTGATATTCCCCAGCACCGCGAACCCTCTACTCTGGTGTTGTCAACTATGTGTTACAAACTCAGCGCTATGAATCCTTTGTTCCAATTTTGTTGAAAACCCTTCTTTTGCATGTTTTGCAAGATCAAATTTAAAGGAGTGACTATGCACCCATATCATCTTGGATTTTTTGGTTGATCAACTATCGAACTATGTCTAAATATTGCATGCATTATCATGTTGTTAAATGATACTTGTATTGTCATGAAAACCATGTTTTAAGCAAGGAATTTGCAGGTGTCTCCCTCTTATTATAAATTCTAGTTTCCTTTATTTATATCTCATGTTTAAAGAATTCCATGTTTGATTCTTGAATGTGCATAAAGTGAGTTGTGTAAAACAAATTTTGTATAAGGTCAGCCTAATTGAAAACAGTTTGTCATAAAAACTCTAGTCTCTTATATTTCTTGTTTTCATACATCTACATGTTATTACAACTCACAGAAAGAATTCCTCAACATCGGTATGGATAGTTAACATCATAAGAAGACTCATAAGGGAGGTGAGATAGTGAGAACAAATCCCTATGACATGCAATTACTTGATTCTGAACCTTTGATCATAGAGGCCTTTCAGAGAGTAGGTTGTATCATTTTTTGTCAAAATGTGCAAAGGGGGAATCCATAGGTGGACAGATAGTTTGCATTGAATTCTGATGGTACTAAAACCAAGGTGGGAATATTAGAATTTGAAGTTTTAGAGTTTTCCATCTCAGCTACAACAAAGATACCCAATAATGGAAAAAAATGATTCAAGGCTATTACATTAAATGTTGCTTTCTCCAAGGAATTTCTTAAACCTGAATATCAGGAGGACAACTTGTCCAAAGGTATCCCTAGGAACCATATGGTTGAAGGTTTTGAAAAAATGTTGAAGGTTATCTAGAGGTATTTCACCTGTGAGGGGAGATTTAACATGATATACCAATACCATATAAGGTTTTTGCTACATTTCACATGGAAACAAGCTATGAACCTCCTTTTATACCTGTTTAGAAGCATTGGAAAAATGTCTAATATGGTTCAAGATAAATCAAAACAAGTAGACACAAGTGTCTTCCATTCTAGCCTGATAAAGATGTTGGTGATGGAATAATTGAGGAAGAAAAACACTAATTTGGAATCATTCCTTACTTCATCAAAGTTTCAGCTAAACATTGCCCCTACTCTACAGTCAAAGATACAAAGTCTTATTCCTGTAAATAAGATTGTGTGTTCATATGCTAGCAAGAGGAAAATGGATACTATGACTGGTAAAGATGACAAATCTATAGAGGAAATAGAAGTAGGAGGGCCTTCACAAGCATCACACAAGGAAACTTTACCTGTGACAAATCCCACTCCTACAAAGTTTCCTTTAAGAAAATCCACAAGTTTAAGAGGCAGAAAGTTGGTGTTTCCTTCACCCATTGCAACTACCAAGGTCAAAGCTAGGAGGCCTCCTACAAGAGAAAAAACCAATAAAAAAATCATTGTGAAGGATGATGCAGTAGGAGTTTCAACCTAGAGGAAAGGTAAATCCATAGTTGTTGAAAATCCTATTGAAATGTTTTATATCACTATTCCTCAAGAAGAGAACAATCCCACTTTTAAGAGGCTCAAAAGACAACTTAAAGAGGCAAGGGTTGAATTTGATAAGATGAGAAATGAAGACTTGAGTTTTAGAAGGAAATTTAAGGAAGTGTTGGATATTCATCGTAAGTCCATTGACAAGGAAAAAAATTTGGCTAAAATATTATTGCCCCTCCACATGCAGCTCAGAAATATTTACAAACAAAATAGATATTATCAAGCTCAGATCATAAATCTAAAGACAGAACTTCAACCTTTCAAAGAAGAGTTAGCTAAGATAAATCTTGACATGTTGGCTAAATTTTCTACCAGGAGAAGCTCCAGAGTTAAAAATGAAGAAGTTGAACCTCCTCAAACAATATCAGTTTTTTACAAGTTTCTTGTTTTTTCATTTTTGAGATTTTGAGGATAGTTATGTCTTACAAACCATGTTTATCTCTTGGGATGTTCTCTTATATTCATGTACCAAGATCATAATTTGTTACAATAGTTTGGGGCACTAGAGATATTTTTTGGAACACTCTAAGTCTTTATCAAATGAAATAAGCTACTACAGGAAAGTTTGCAACCCCTGGTAGTGTGAACTGGCTAATATAGACAGGTGTTGCGAAATAGCGTTGCGAACTCATGTTTTGGAGTTTTGAAGGGAGGAACAATTTACAGGTGTCAAATATCGATGCAATATAGTTGTATGATGGTCAGTTAGGAGCTGGGAGGCCACCTGCCAAAGGGAGATGCGCTCAAAGGGAGACTTCATCAGCAATAAAGAAGATGTTGAAGACGTTGCCAACATTAGCCTAAATGTTTTCATTTTGTTTTATTTATGTTGAACAATTGTAGTCACGCCACCTTTAGGCATAGAAATCCTATGTAGGATTGGTTATTTGAATTGTAAATTTGTCAATGACAGCCTAGGATATAAGATAGACATTGTAAGTTTGAAGCAAGGTTTGAATGGTTAGAGAAGGAATCATATTTTGATGTTGTCTATGTAACAAAGATATCTCCTATTGTATGGACCATACCTAAGACACTTTGGATAATAGAAATCAGTCATTTTTCCTTATCATCTTGTTTCTCTCTTATTTTGATTGCAGTCTATTGAATGCTTCAATTGGCTTAATTGTATATTTGTTGCAATGCAGGATCTATTGTGATATTGTTTATAATTATATCAGAGTTTCCTTTTGATTGTAAGAAGTTATTGTGTCAGAAGGTTTTTCTTCATATGTCTATCAATAATACATGATTTAGATGGTAGGAATATTATATTGTTCTCATCCTTCCACCTATCCACTTTACTTCTTAAATCCTTATCTAAGTTACTTAGAGCCTTATTTACTGGTGCATATTGTATGGAGTGAGTTGTGACTGACATTATTTTCCTGAGTTTGATTCCATTTGCCACCTTATCATAAAAAAATTATATTTAACATCCTAATGGGTGTTGAGCATACACTTTAGCAATCAAAGTGTGACTTTCAGTGCTAATAGTTGGTTTGGCCATCAACAAAGGACTTGCCAGGATTGGAAGAGGCATTAAGGAATTTTCCAATTCTCTAATCCTTTCTTTTAACTTAGCATTTTCATTTTCTAATCCATCAATAGAATCTTCAAGAGAATCCTCGGTTGCTCTGTGAATTTTAGAGATTTGGGATGGTTGCATGTCTTCCAGGTCAACCTTTGAGCAAGATTTTCCCTTTTTATTTTTCTGATCACCTCTTTCTACAATCAATTTTTTAGACTCCTTATCAAAAATAGAACTTTGAAAAGTCAAGGATTCCTCTTCACTAAAAGTCTCGTTTGCAACAACTTCCAATAAAGAATTTGGTTGAGCTATATTTTCTGGTTTTTCCATCGTGGGAAATATTTTCTCGATGTCCACCTCTAGTTCCATGTCATCCAGAGAAAATATTTGGATGTCGTTTTCTATAAGGTTGTCCTCTTTATCCTATATTAAATTCTTCCTTTTCTTTCTCACAGGTAACTTATGTAATTTCACGAGTTTCCCGAGGGGAGGATTCTTCTCTCCTCTGCTGCTTGAATTATTGTTGGCAATATTTGTAATTTGTTGGAACATTTCTCTAGGATGTGGTATTTTTTGGAGTAACAACTGGAGACTGGGCGCTCCTTTCACTGGGACCCTTTCCCTTTTGTTTATAAAACTCGTTAGTACTGAGTACTTTTTTAAGTCACCAGCATTGTGTACTGAAGCACTTTGACTATTATCTTCTTCTTCATTCAATATAGTATGGATGAATGAGTTACTAAATCCTACTGACAGCATATGTTCCACAAATATGTTTTTAGGATCAAACCCTTGTATCCTTTTGGCATACTTTAAATTTACATTATTGAAGTGGTTTTCAAACTCATAAATTTTATTTATGTTTTTGAATATGAAATCTCTATTATTCCAGGGAAAGGGGATGAATTTCTTTTTCCTTTTTCTGTGTAAAAATTGTAGCCATAAGTTGTATTTCCTTGCCACCTATGTAATAAACAATTTTTCAGATACATGATATGGAAGAAAAGAGGGATTTTCTTTGGAAAAGAATATCTTGATGACACTATGATTTTCCATTTGTTCCAGCGTTCCCTTTTTCTCTAAGAATTTTCTAGCCTGGTCAAACCTCCTTGGAGTATTTTCACCAAACAAAATCCCTTTGAATATTGAGACAAAATCATTGTAAACTTTGTAAAAATACAGAGATGTCTTATGTCTCCACGGTGCCTGATACCAGAAATTAATTGTATCTATTTCACAGTTCACCCTCTTACTTATAGTCAAGTTTGGAAATTGACAAAAATACACTATAGAAAATACCAAATAGGAATATTTTAAATGTGTTGAACCTACATATAATAGATCTAGCTAGGAATTGACATACACAGTTGCAGAGAAAATAGAAGAAAAGAGAAGCACGAGAGAAAGAATGGAAAAAATATCATTAACCAAATGAATGAATGATAAATTACACATGATATACTCTGTATAAATCAACCAATGTGCACTGGAGGAAAATAAAATGTGCCATAGTGGTGGTCTAGAGTGATTTGGACACACACCAGTAGTTATGGTAGTAAACTACCACCTAGTCTAGTCTCTCAAGCAGTTATGGGAGTGAACTACCACCTAGTTGAGTTAAGTAGTCTATCAGTCTTCAAATAAATGACTGAAACAAAGTGAAGTGAGGAGGATATTAGAGAATCATGAGTAATTCGCTAGTCTGGTGATGATCCCAAGGACAATGTGCATTAGCTGGTGATGATCCCAATGTTCCATGGTGATAATCCCAATGTAGCATCTAGACTCCACTAAATTGATCAAACTGAAGTGAAAACTAAAGAGAATATTCTCCCTAGACGAATATTCTTCCTAAAATATAGGAGACTGCATAATGAATAATAAACATAGGAAAAACCTTAGGAAAAATAAATCCTATGTGTGTGTGAAGTAACTCCAACACCCCCCATGAAAATCACTATGGTGAAAATAAAGAATGGGTCTCGGCAACAAGGCCATGTTAGGTACCCAAATACAAAAGATACATTGAAACAAAGTGAGGAAAGAGATAAAACCTCATGGGAAAAACCCCCCCTCAAAGTACAATGTATGTAAAAAGAAGAACTGACAGTTGCTAGGAAATTGTGTCCTTCATTCCAAGATGACTGTGCAGAGAACAAAACGTTTTCTCAGTGAAGGTCTTGGTGAATATGTCTGCAGTCTATTTTGTTGAAGGAAAGAACTGCAGGTCAATGATCCCCTTGTGGACTAAGTCTCGGATGTAGTGCATGTGGATCTCGATGTTCTTCATCTACTGCCTCTGAACAAGATCTCTATAGAACTTCATAGAGCTCTGGTGTTCACACCAGATGACAATCGGTCAATGAAACTTAATGCCCAACTCAGTGAGAAAATGTTGTAGCCATGTAGTCTGAATGGTTATGTTAACTACCCCTTTGTACTCTACCTCGGCTGAAGATAGAGAAATAGCATCTTGCTTCTTGCTAGAGCAATAGATAGGCCTGGAACCAAGACTAAGTGAGTAACTAGATGTGGACTTGTGATCAATGTTATTTCCATCCCAGTCACAATCAGTGAACCCGATGAGGTCCAATGTAAAGTTTGTTGAATAGTGAATCCCAAAGGTGATGGTGCCATGTATGTATCGAAGGATATGCTTTGATTCCTTCCAATGTAGCTCATGCAACTCCTGCATGAACCTAGAGACTGCGCCAACTGCATAGGAGAGGTATAGTATGGAGTGTGTGAGATGCAACAAGCTCCCCACTAGCTATCTTTATAGTGTGATTTCAACCAGTGGAGTGTCCCTGCAACCCTCAATTATGACTCCTGATAGGAAAGGATTCGAGGCATACTTGCAATCTGTCATGTGAAATCTCTCAAGGAGATCTCGTGCATACTTGGCCTGAGACAGTTTGATGCCTAATGTATCATGACTGATATCGAGTGCAACGAAGAAATTTGGTGGAACCATGTTCATAATGAAGAACCTTTCATGCAGAATCCTCTTGACTACAACAATCATTGAAGTCGGGAAACCGATGATCAATAAATCATCAACATACAGAACTAGGAGTAGAAGTGAATCAATCGTCCAGAGAATTGATGCAGGAGCATCCACAACTCATTAAGCGAGCCAGCGCGTGGAGGAGAGAAAAGACAGCTGGACAGTGCCAGCACATCATATTTTGAAAACACCTTGGAAATTGTTGCGCCGCTCTTTCATGAAGCCATTCATAATTAAGCGCACTTGTATTGTATTATATATAGGAAGGCATTTAATAGTTTTAATGTTGTTAGATAGGAATTTATTGTAGATTTGATAGCTTCAGATTTCGAGAGGGCAAACGGAATATAGGCACCCTCCTTTGTATCATTGTATTATTATCATTGAGAGCAAGCAAAGCAGAGCAGAGAACTTGTGAAGAACACCCATGTACAGATTGAATTAATAGAAAAGGGTCTTTGATTCAGCTTCATGGTTTGTGTAGTTTCTCTGTGTTTATATTATGTTCATGGATGTTTGCTTCCTTTGTATGCGTTTGATTTTGAATATGATGTGCATGTGATTTCAGAGGTTTACTGAAGTCTGTGAGAGAGGAGAATGAGTTTCCATTGTTTCTCTGTCTGAGCTAGGAGATTCCTGCATAGAGTGCAGTGGAATTCATCTGCATAGAGTGCGTCGATGAGGCTAGATAGTTAAACTCTTGTTCTCATCTGCCTAGAAGTTATTTGGGTTGAGGAAAGTCATGCAGGTGAAGTGCAGGTCAAGGTTGGAGTCTCAGTAGCCAGTCTGAGAAAAGGAAGGTAGGGATCACTGTTGCCGGAAGCGCACAGATTCCAGAAGTCCCAACACTTGGAGAGTGATTGGACGTCGAGTGCAAGGAGTGCGCCAACCTTCAATTGAAGGAGTGAGAGGGATCAAGCTCAGGAGGGACAGTTCCATTGTGAACGTCATAGGAACAGACCCAAGTGAGATTCGAACTAAGAGGAGCCTTGGAGCAGGAGAATTTCCCAAGGAGGAGAATTGACGGCCAGGGATCGCAGGAGGAACTCGCGAAATCCCGCTGACCGTTAGATCTGAAAAGAGCTGCAAGGGAGATAACCTGCAGGCACAGGAAGAATTAAGCCACCGCATATCGGAGTTCGACGTTTGGCGAGACAAGATTTTTGAACTCGTTGAAATCGTGAATAGCGATTTCCTGATTCAACGGGAGTCGTCAATCATCATAGGGGCACGTGGCATCAGATCCCGGGAGATCGGGATTCGGCGTTCGGTGTTTTCGACACCAACGAAAACTTGCATCGTGGATTCGCGATCCGTGAAATACCGACGGCGACGTGGAAATGTGGGACCACGAGATTTAGTGGATTCCAGGTGGCATTGTACCGGGATATCATCACCTCAGAGCTCGGAGTTTGGAAAGTCAGATCGTGGACATTGCAAGCAGCGATTTCCCGATAGGGAAATCCCCGACACGTGGAAGGTTGACCGTTGACCATCGGAGCTCGGGGTTCGGAGTTTTGATCTGCATGAGATTCTGAAACGAGTTTCGTGATACCGCGAGACCCGAATTCCCGACAAGCGAAGGGCGTTACTGTGGGTAGTGAAGACTCACGAGTGGGAGTTATAAGAGCCTTTGACTCTTCGGGCCTGTGTGAAAGAAGGTCCTAGTGGAAGCGGCTGTTGTGAGAGTGGTTGCACCAAGAATGTAAACATTCAGGTATGATTTACAACATACAAAGTTTTGTGATAGTAGGTAGGAGTCCATATTAGCATACCATGCCCTCGAAGCATGCTTGAGGCCAGAAAGAGAATTCTTCAGTCGACAGACAAAAGATGAATCCTGCATAAATCCTTGGGGTTGCTCCATATGGATCTCCTCAGAGAGATCATTGTGAAGAAATGCATTCTTCACTTCCATCTGATGGACTTCCCATCCCTTGGCTGACACAATGGAAAGTGCCAAATTTATGGAATCCATCTTTGCTATTGGAGAAAAGGTCTTGTCATATTCAATTTCATGCACTTGCTTAAATCCTTTGGCAACTAGCCTCGCTTTGTATCTATTAATATGTTCATTCGTTGTGCTCTTGGTCATGTAGACCCATCTTCACCTAACAAGTTTCCTTCTAGAAAGAAGGGGAACCAAATCCCAAGTCTGGTTCTCGAGGAGGGATTTGTACTCATATTGCATGGAGGATTCCCAAAAGAGATTTCCAGCAGCCTCACCATAAGACTATGGATCTGAAGAATGAACCAAGAAAATATGACTAGGTATCAATGTTTCAATGGAAGTGATTGCAAGAGGAGGCTCCTTGAAATCAGATCGAATCCTCCTAGTGTCATTTGGATCCCCAACAATATCCCCTGCATCCTGAAGAGTAGTCTGAGCCCACTTGGGCCTCGGCTCTGGCTCTCCATTTGCATCTGCATGAACTGACTATGCATCTTAATATAGTGACTCTGTATCTAGATCATCTAAATCCTATGAATCATAAATATCATATGAAGAAGAGTTGGCATGTGCATGCTCATCATCTCTGACAAGTGGAAGAACAAAGGTGCCTGCATGTGGCTGATGAGGTACATGCGAAACACTTTTCTCGAATTGGACACTTCACTCAATGATGAGCTAGTCTGAGGAAAGATCAATAAGTTTGTATCCCTTCACACCATCGGGGTATGAAAAAATGATACAGTATGTGCTCTGTGGATCAAGTGTCTTCCTCTTTTCAGAGGGAATTCGGGCCCATGCACGTGAACCAAAAATATGAAAGTGGGTCACTTCCGGTTTGAGGCCGCTCCAGGCCTCCTATGGGGTCTTATCCTTGAAATATCTATGGGGAGATATGTTTTGGATGTACATTGCAAAATTAAGTGCTTCAGCAAAAAATCTCTGTGGAAGTCACTTTGCATGTACCATGCAAGATGCCATCTCTTTTAGAGATCTAGTTTTCTACTCAGCAACTCTGTTTTTCTGCGGAGTATAGGGAACCATGTGTTGCAATTGAATACTTGCCTCATGACAAATATTATGTATCAAATGGTTTCCATACTCTCCCCCGTTATCATTTCATAGGATTTTGATTTTCTTTCCCGACTGTGTCTCAACAAGGGCTTTGAAATATTTGAGGTGTTGAAAGACCTCTAATTTTTTCCTGAGAAAGAAAATCCATGTGAAGCATGAGAAATCATAAAAAAAAATGAGCATGTACCTTGATTTATTGATTTATGGATGCGAAAAAGGGCCCAAGAGGTCAATATGGATCAGATCTAAAGGAGAGGAAGCTCTCTGAGTCTTTCCTTTGTCGAATTTCTCTTGAGGGTGTTTTCCAAGAACACATCCCTCACAATTTCCTTTGGAGAAGTGGATGTCAGGTAGACCATCAACCATTCCCTTCTTTCTAATTTGTTTCATATATCTGAAATTTGAATTCCCAAACCTTTTTTGCCATATCCTACTACGTTCATCAACATGGGTAAGCAGTAATGCAGAATCTGGTTCAATAAATTCAGAAAATGTGTAAAGTCTAGATTGATGATTTACCTCACCAGTAGAAACCCTGGAATTGGTTTGCATGTCATAGATATCCATTGCATCAGGTGTGAATAGGACTCTCTTTTCATTGACAGAATTTTTCATCTGATAGAGGGAGAGAAGATTGACGGAAAGTTTGGGAATGTGCATCACATTCTCGAAGCTTTCATTTTTTATTTCAATTCTTCCTTTGTCGATGACATCAACTGGAGATTTGTCCCCCATTATAATAGGAGGACCTTTTCATGCATCCAATGAATAATAGACTTCTTTTTTGGCAGCTATCTAGTGTGATGCACCTGAATCTATGATCCAAGCATCGGGAGAGGAGTTGATGGCAATCAAGGCATGGCTAGAATTGCCTTTCTTGGGAGTCTGATATTCTAGCTTCTTCTTCTTGGCACCCTCGGGGATGCAATCTCCAAGGTTGTTTTGATGAAGTATTTGGTTCATTAGATATATTTTGTTCTACATACATGCGAATTTTGGATGGAATCCTTTATGGAAATAAGAGAATTTCTCCCCTTTTCTTCCCTTTCCACCTTTGGATCCGAAGGCATCGTTGAAGGGTTCTGAGTACCCTTACTTCTTCAGATTTATATGTTCTTTCCTTTTTTCTTTATATTTAGATTTATGATATTGATGACCGCTTCCACATTTCAAAGTAAGTGCATGCACCTTTGGGCCTTTTATTTTTCCCATGTTGATGAGCTTGCTCTGCTCTTGTGTCAGAGACTCGATAAAGTCCTCAAGAGAGAGAATATTCCACGTAGAACCAGATGCAAATCTAACTGAATGAAATTTGGATAGAAACATTGAGTATTCTAGACCAATTTTGGAGAGAATGGTGATAACCATTTGTTTCTCCTTGTTGGCCCTTGACCAAGTTTTGAGGATCCTTGGTCATGTTTGACCTATTTTTGGGACTTCGACAGGATGTCGAAGGAGGAGCGCAAGACGAAGCGGAGATCGCGGGATCTCAGCCCCTTTTTATGGAATTTTGGGTTTTGGACTTATGTAACGGGTATGGGAATGTCGGCCCATGGGTTTACCCATGTTTAGGCCTATTTTGTAATGTATAAATAGAATACTAGGCGATATAAGTAGCGACCGATGGTTGAGTGCTACTATTGGCTATGTGCAAGAAGATGTGATTAAGACTTACAGAGCCAAGTGCGAGTCATCTGTAGTGCTTTGTGCACAGACTGTGTGAGGGTATGTGCCTAGATCTACTTGGGGAAGGAGGATATGGCGAAGTGCACGCAGATCTCTTGTCCTATGTGGAGTAGTGTTCTGATACTTTATTCTTGTAAGACGCTTGACAAAGATAATAAAGAGAAGAAGAGTTGGTGGACGTAGCCCAAGGGTGGGGGTGAACCACGTATATCATGTGTTTTGAATGTTTTTTGCTTTTGGTTTTTATTTTTTTTATGTGATTCTATGCTTAGTGCAATGTTAAATGATAGATGAATCTAATATGATAGTTTAGTGTTGAATAATGTGGATGAATGCTAGATCTGATCTTTGATTGTATGCTTAGTTCTTGAATCTATTGGGTCTGTGTGAATACTGTGTTGATCTGTTGTTAGGGTTTAGATGTGTCATGAACTAAAGATTAATACTAATGGATTGTAATAACTAAGTGCTCTGTTAAGGTGTTACAATCACATATCTGTGTCCCAGCTAAGGTTGCATACATTGGAGTCCTGCAACCACCCCTGCGTCTACCTTAGGTGAGACTTCATCTGCTTCGCAGGTGTTGTCAAAAGGGCCGATAGTTTGGGTTTTGTTGGTGCGTTGTTGTAGCATTGAAACCTGGTTCTGCCCCTGTGCCAACAAATGGTTCTGTTGCTGGGACCTGAAACTATGATTGTTGAGAACTAAGGAAAAAGGAGATTTGTGCGAAGATCTGACCTGAAACTGTGATTGTTGGGAACTAAGGAAGAAGAAGTTTTGTGTAAAGATATTACCTGAAACTGTGAAATCTCCATGCATAGATTTGTTTCCCTAGTGCGCAGTACTCTACTTGGATTGTGAAGCTCTCTGCTAAGAAGAGAAGTTTGATCTGAATAAAAGAGGTAAGATCTGAACGATTTTGTGCTTTGATAGAGGTAAGAATAGTGAAAAGTTTTAGATCTGGAAGCTTTGTGCTCTGTCGAAAGTAAGATAAGTGGAATTTTTTGTTTCAAGAATATGGATCTCGGTATGTTCAATAAAAAAAATCCTAGCCTGAAAAATAGGGTGCAGCTAGAAGAAAGAAGATTTGATATGAATAATGAAAGATATGTTATACCTATGCATAGAAAGAATGTTTGGACTAACAAATGGATGCAGGATCCTAGAAAGAATTTTTTGCAGGTTAGCTACCATGATCCTAGTGCGCAATACAGGAAATGATGGGGATCATTTAAGAGAAAGAGAGGGTTAACTCTTTGTTACAGTTGCAGAAGACTAGGACATCTTGCTAAGGATTTCCCTGGTAGAAAATTGTTACGAGGGAAAAACTCTCTATGGCCAAGGGTAAACCACAAAAGACAGGTACGACTGAAGAAATCAACTCAATTCCAACATATGCTATATGAACTAATGTGTAAGATAAGAAAGAGGCCTACCTCGATCCAACGTTGGATGATGTTCCACCGTTGAGCACTTCGACCCAAATCTTTATATCTACAACAAGTTTTAAACAGATGAGCAGAGCAAGTATATAGAGATGATATAAAGGGGTTAGCACATTAGATAGCATAATCCATTAATAAACATTACAAACATGCCCATGGATAATAATCATATATTTTCAAGATACCAATAGGACAGGAAAGGAGTATTTCTATTAATAATTGATCATCATAAGTGACAACATTGCAGACTTTCGTGTCGACGCAGTTCGAAACCAAGAAACCAATTTCCTTCCAACTGGGCCGACACCACTTCAATCCTCCACCAAAGGCAAGCTCATAGGAGAGAGTCAATGAGGTTCTCTTAACAATAGGGAAAGAGCTCGGGGTTTGAACACTAATTTTAGACTTGAGGGACAAAGGGATGCAGACTCAATATGAAGTAATTTCTCCAGAGTGACTTTTCTCTCAAAGTTGAATGTTTTCTCCTTTTTTCCATAGCTCGAAATTGTTCTTTTATAGCCTTCAGAATGAAACTAAAGGGCTGAGTTGGAACGTTTCCAGTATGTGGAAGGCCAAGGATCAAAGATCTTTTGTCGTGACATGGAAACCCGACCTCATTTTTGTATTTTATGGAACAAATCTCGATGTACGCGGGTTGTAATGGAGCAACCAGCGTATACGCATTTTGCATAGCTGATAGGGAGTGTATATGTGGAAAAATGTATATTTTTGGCTCTGGATTCATCAAAAATGGATGACAAGTATGCATAGGGAAATGGAAAAAATCCCTCTATGCAAGATAGAAATGGTGAAGAAAATCTTGTTATAACAAAAACCTAGTTGTCTTTATTGTAAATCTATGGACCATGAAGTTTTGGATTTCCCTAGAATGATTTTTAATATTGAAAGAATGAATATGGAACAAGTAGACCCTAAGAAAGGTCAAGAAACTGAGACCATGGAAAAACCCCAGAAGGAATCAGAGACTGTACTATTACAGATGAAAGAAACCTTGAATGACCACCGAGATACTAATCTATTAGAGATATTAAGAGAGAAAGAGAAAATAGAAGTAAGAATAGGAGACTTCGACATTGATTGTACTCTGGATGAAGAAACACAGGTGAATATCATAACAGAAAGAACTTGGGAAATTTTAGGAAAGCCTACTATGATTCCTTCATTAGGAGGAATAGGATTATTTAGAGGAAAGTTGATAACCCTATGTGGAAGATTTACCCAGATATCTATGAGTGCTCATGGAAATTCGACAGAAGAAGATTTTGAAGTTGTTAAATTTATTGAGAACGGTTCCCCATTTGCTATACTACTAGGAAAACCTTGGATTGAAGGGGATCAGCCCAGAAGGAAAGAAGAAGAATTCTTAGAGAAAAAGAAGCAAGAGTTGAAATATTTTATGACTAAGAGGATTGCACGCTTTATTGAAGAACAGGAGAACAGATTGAATCTATTTAGAACCAAAAACTTGGATGTTGAACTTGAAAGAACACAAGAATACTCAGAGAAGACTGAAACACCTACCCCAGATAAAGAAGAAGTATTGCCCTTGAATCCTAGGAAAGAATATCAACAGTGTGAAGTTACTATGACAAAAGGATATAAGAATCAGAATGAAAAGAGGAATACCGAGACGAAGCTCACTGGGAAGCAGGCTAGAAAACTAACTAAGAAGATATCAAAGATCGAAAAATTACAAAAGGTTCCAGAGGGAACTTCGCAGAAGGAAAAATTACAAAACTAGAACTTCGTCGGGATATCAGAACAGCCTCACATGGCACTTTACCATGGTGAAGAAATATAGTCATTGGGAATAGTATAGTCATTTGACCGATACCCCGAACAGGTAGAACTGTAGAGATATCTGATCATGAACTTCATAGCCTGGAGGTTGCTCACAAATAACATGAAACACCTGGAGCCAGCAGAAGGAAGAAGATCGAAGAAGTCCAAGAATTAAGCAGTGCCTCAGAAAAGACTACTTCAGTATCACCTGGCCGAGGGGGTGATAACGAAGTAGAAGAGATAAATGGAAAATAAGATGAGTAGAAGCAAGGCAAAGTAACAACACCTAGAGATGGGGCTAATCCATTGAAGAAGAGGAAGGTTTCTCCCCCGAAAACCTCTTCCCGAAAGAAATCCAGATCCACCTTGACTAAGATACAGACTGTGCTCATTGTTAATGACTTTTACTTCATCATCGTAGTTGTAAACAACGCCTCACATGAAATCTTGTAGAAACAGGAAGCCAAGAAGGAGGATATGTATGACAGAATCGAGGTCAAACTCTGAGGGGTACAGCAAGCCCTTCAGTCCAGTCATGCAGTGTCCACTACGCCCCTTCCATCAGCAGAACCAGATTTGGGAGATGAGTTGGCCCAACTCCCCCGACTAGCTAATGCGACCGAAGCTCGCCTTCATTGCACACAAGAAGAAACTGAACAAGCCACCTAGGCCCTGAAGAAAGTGAAAGAAGTACTCGTAGAACAACGTCGACTTGCAGATCAAGAGAAGGTTGCTCTCCAGACCAAGTTTGAAGAGGAGAAAGCACAGATTCAGATAGAAAAAGAACATTTTCTTACAGAGCAACTCGAAGTGAAAGAAGCAGTCAACCGAGCACTTTTCTCTGTGACGGGATTAGAGAAAAAGGCAGAATACCATGTCGAGCATCAAGTAGAACCGCTCGCGGAAGCTATCCAGTAGCTACAACAAAGAATAGCAGACTTAGATCTCTACACAGTGCTCGACACCCCACAGGATGTGAGAGATCAAAGAGATGTGACTGCTCAAAGCGCAGTTGAGAGAATAAAGGCCCTTGCCATGGAATGTAAGAAACTAAGTGATCGTAGTACCCAGACTTATGAGAAAATCACTGAGAATCTGGAATTAAAGGCACTAGAGTCACAGTTCCAAGAGGTGAAGCACAAGTAGAAAAAATACAGGCGCAGTTGAAGCCCCTGTCAGTTGTTGAAAGAATAAAATGATCCCAAGAGCAGCACACTACTCAACAGTAGGTCCACACCATTCAGAGCAAAGTCATGGAAGTGACTCATAGGCTCCAACCTATGCAGGATGAGTCTTTCGAACTGTCCTAAGAGATCGAAGGCCAAGGAGTAGAATTGGAGCAAGTCGTCACTACAGCTGGACAGCGCTTAGAGGAACCTGTCAACAAAGTTGTTATCCAAGAGTTCACTAAGCATGAGGTAATGGCACGGCAATAAGTTGAAGCAACTCGAGCCAAGCTCGAGGATTTTGAAGAATAATTACCCATATTAGAGTGACTCGGGATGAGTCACAGGTGAGTTTTGGGGACCTGTTGGCCCTTGACCAAGTTTTGAGGATCCTTGGTCATGTTTGCCCTATTTTTGGGACTTCGACAAGATATCGAAGGAGGACCACAAGACGAAGGGGATATCACGGGATCTTGACCCCTTTTTAGGGTTTTTTAGTTTTGGGGCTTGTGTAAAGGGTATGGGAATGTTGGCCCATGGTTTTACCCATGTTTAGGCCTATTTTGTAATGTATAAATAGAATACTAGGCGATGTGACTAGCGACCGATGGTTTGGTGCTAGTATTGGCTATGTACAAGAAGATGTGATTAAGACTTGCAGAGCTAAGTGAAATTCATATGTAGTGCTTTGTGCACAGACTGTGTGAGGCTCTGTTCCTAGATATGCTTGGGGAAGGAGGATCTGGCGAAGTGCGCGCATATATCCTGTCCTATGCGGAGTAGTGTTCTGATGCTTTGTGCCTGTAAGATGCTTGACAGAGATAATAAAGAGAAGATGAGTTGGTGGATGTAGCCCCAAGGTGGGGGTGAACCACGTATATCCTGTGTTGTGAATGATTTGTGCTTTTGGTTTTTCTTTTGTTTATGTGATTATATGCTTAGTGTGATTTTAAATGATATATGAATCGGATATGATAGTTTGGTATTGAATAATGTGAATGAATGTTAGATCTGATCTCTGATTGTATTATTAGTTCTTGAATCTATTGGGACTGTGTGAATACTGTGTTGATCTATTGTTAGAGTTTAGATGTATCGTGAACTAAATCTTAATACTAATGGACTGTAATAATTAATTTTTGTGTTAAGGTGTTACAATCACAGATCTGTGTCCCATCTAAGGTTGCAGACACTGGAGTCCTACAACCACCCCTGCCTCTACCTCAGGTGAGACTTCATCTTCTTCGCAGGTGTTGTCTAAAGGGCTAGTAGTTAGGGTTTTTTTGGTGCATTGTTGTAGCATTGAACCCTGGGTCTTCCCCCGTGCCAACACTCATCCTTAGATTTAACAACCCCGTAAGCCTTGAGTTGCGACAACAAATCCTTATATTTGATAAAGAAATATTGGAGATTGTCAAAGATTTTTGGATCCAATGTGAGCAATGTTTCCTTGATAATGTGCCCCCTCACCTCATCATGTTTTCCAAAAATATATTCCATGGTGGTCCAGGCTTCATTGGGGATTTAACATAAGGACGTGTGAAAGAGGAGTTCAGGAGAAATGAGACTCCAAATTGTTCTAAACACTTCATCCATTTGATTTAGATACTTGGATTTTTCTATGGTTGATGTTGGTTATGTCTCTATTTTCATGGTTAAACTATACAATCCTTTGCTTCGAATATGCATTGTAATCTTCTCCTTCCATGCAAATTAATTGTAAGGTGTAAGAAGAATTCTTTTGAAAAATCCATTTTTCCGTTGTCTTCAATCTTCAGTACCTGCAAAAATAATTTGGTGTGTCTTTTCCCTAGTAGTTTGTCGACTCTAATACCATGTAAATGTGTTGAACTTGAACATAATATATCTAGTTGGGAATTGACATACACAGCTGCAAAGAAAATAGAAGAAAAGAGAAGCAGGATAGAAAGAATGAAAGAATTCTCATTAACCATATGAATGAATGATAATTTACACATGATATTCTCTGTATAACTCAACCAATGCACACTGGAGGAGAATCCAATGAACCATAGTGGTGTTCTAGAGTGATCCAGACAGACACCATGAGTTATGGGAGAAAATTTCCACCTAGTCTAGTCTCTCGGTCAGTTACGGGAGTGAACTGCCACCTAACTAAGTTAACTAGTCTATCAATCTTCAGTTAACTGACTGAAATAGAGTGAAGTGAGGAGGAGATCATGGAATCATGAGTAATGCACTAGTCTGGTGATGATTCCAAGGACAATGTGCATTATCTGGTGATGATCACAATGGTGCATGGTGTTAACCCCAATGTAGCATCTAGACTCCACTCAACTGATCAAGCTGAAGTGAAAACTGAAGACAATATTCTCCCTAGAGGAATATTCTTCCTAAAATATAGGAGACTGAATGATGAATAATAAACATAGGAAAAATAAATCCTAAGTGTGTGTGAAGTAACTCCAACAAATCCATAAATAATTGTTTATCCCTTTTGTAGTGTGATAATTGGGATGAGATTTTGATGGAAATGAATTTTCTCCAGTCAAATACGGCCTGTTATTTTACTGTAAAATATAAAATATATAGAATTATGCGAGAAATGGTAGCAAATATTTCCTGACCTATCAACCTGGCGAAAAACCATGCAATCTCTCAAAAGGGGTTCTTAAAAGAATTGACCTGGATCCTTGTTATGTCTTCTAGAATACACACAGTATTCTCCAAATATCTAGGCAGGAGGTCAAAGCCATTGTTATGTTTCTTCAGAAAATATCTACAGTCTTCTCCTTTGAAGGTAAGTGTTGGCTCTGGGAACTTCAACATCTTATGAAAAACTTGTGGTGATAGGGTAATGGGGGAATAATATTGGAGTTGTATATTTCTCTGGTTTGGCATGTACTTCTCCACGCACCATGCAATAAGTTATTTACAGTCAAATACCTCAAGAACACACCCTGCGCGAGCGATTTTTGATGCCCATATCACCCCTTTCTGTTCAAGAGGAGAGTATTAATATGAATATTCTTTGGACCACTCGCACCCTCCCTCTCATATGTACTCAATGACTAGATTTTGGAACACTCAATCATACATCGGAAGGTTCATATACAATTATCAAGTTTAGGAAAAATGGGTTGAATTGATATACATGGGCAATTCCCCCTTTAACCCCTCTTACCCATTATCCTAGAAAATACCCTCTCTTGTAGATTAATTCACCCCCCATCTCTTTTCCATGTCCCCTTAGCAACTGGCATCACATTTTTATTATTAAAACTTTGAAACACAATTCTCATATTACATCGCTTGGTCGTAGACACATATTATATCCAAATAAGCATTAATTAAATTAGGGATTATAATGGGGATGTTACATTGCCACAATAGTGACAAGTGATGGTGTTCAAGATCTTGGTTACATCTTCATTTCTTCCTTGACATTTCTTATTTTCCCATTTGTCTTTTCCCTTAACACTAGTGTTGTGATGGAACAACAACCCCTTTCCCACTTAAATTTTTTCAGTCTTAGTGTGGGGATGCACACTTTTCTTTTCTTTCATGAGATTTCTTTCTCTTAACCTTCCTTTGCATGCTCATAACTTAAAACATTAAATTTAGGTACCTCCCCACCTACTTCTCACATTATTCTCTTATTACCTTTTTGTCGTCATGCCCTTATCAAATATGCACACATGTGCACCTTCATATTTCACCGATGATGACGCCTTATAACGTCGTCATCAAAATTTAGTAGTGCACTGTCATCCTCATGATCCTAGCTGTTTTGTCGATGACAACAAGACCTTCTCTCTCCTAGTCACTGCCTAACTGATTGCATGGGCCTTTCTATAAAGTACACCTCGAAAATCACCTTCCTCACAGGCCCTTCATATCAACCAATGAATAAGATTTATTTTCCTTACGCGTGGCAATCTAAAGGTGGCTAATTTTGTTTTGTGAATTCTTTTTGTCATCAGATATCTCTTTGGACACTCTCCCATGCCTATCATCCATGCCAACGACGAATCTCTCTCTATTATCCAATTGTCACATCTCTCATCTTGTGGATCATATGAACCCATTTGTCGTTGATCACTCCTCTACCATAGATCTCAAACCTATAATTAATGGGTCCCCCATGGCTATCCTGACGTCCTGTCAGCATTAATGAAGAATGAATTAATGCCCAACGGTCATCTAATTGAACATTAAAAGGAATTTTTGGTCAAAATTAGACCCTATAATCACACTTAATTAGTTAATAAACTAATTATCATCGTGGGAGGGTGATTCTCACCTAATTCGACACCTCTCTCTCCCATCAACTATTGATGACAACAGCTTCTCGGCTTCCCCCAATTTTTTGAATTATCCCACACCTTAAGGGATATAACTACCAATCACCCATGAATTCATTTACTCTCTACGTACTCCTCTGACTGAGTCCAAGGTGTATCACACATTTCATTGATTATGTTTTGGTTTGGAGGGAATTGACGGATTATTTTAAAAGTAACAAGACTCTTGTTCTTTCTTACTTGCTCGTAAAGAAAAAATAAAAGTCGCATCTACAATTCTCTATTATTTGTGCTTGATTGACTTCATCTCCGGACCTCTAAGCAAGTAGGATACTAATTATTTCTAGTGTTAATATTTCAACCCTAAAGTGACTTTGTTAACTATAGTTTTGCTTGTTTGCGCAAGTGACGATATGTCCAAGATGATCACCAGAAAGGGAAAAATCCAGACTTCTGGAATGCAGGTTCCATCTTCGATTCCATATTCATATAACATTTTCGACACCAATATCCATGACGGAATGGAGCATTACATTAGTTATGCTGAGATCCTAGACATGTTCAATAATGAAAGGTTCCCATCCGATGATCCAAACATTGATACATATAGGAATATCTGGAAGAGTGGGATATATATTGTAGTCGCTCACCCTGAGTTGTTTCCATACAACGATGTAGCTAGATGGTGCTTCACATATCTGCAAAAATCTATGGGGTTGATAGTAAATGCTTTGGGCTTTCCGATCACCTCACTTAAATAAAATGATATCAGGGCAAGGTATCTAACCCCAAAACCTACAGTAGCCATGAATGAGTATTTTCTCAAACAGTTTGGAGTCGGACATGAAGACTTTGAGTCCCTCATGGAATATTGGTTCTATGATGAAGAGTGGTTGGTAAAAAAGAGTGAAAGATATATCCCAGTGAAATATCTCAAAAACCCCTACATATTGCTAAAAACCATGATTTGCAGGCTCTATGACGAGGAGACCAGCACCCATTTCAGGATGGAGTGGTTTCCCATGGCTTATAGGGTAGCCTAGAATGGGCAAGGATTCAATTGGGAAATCATTCTCTCATTCAGCATCACACATTGTAGCTAAGATCCCAAGAGCATGAAAAATACCATCTTCTACATGTCTACTTATGTTATAGATGTTGTATGTGCAACAAACGCGTTCCCAACATTTAACTGGGCTTGGACTCCAGACAAGGGCCTAATTCATTTATGTTATTCTCAATTGTGGGAGGTCAATTGCAAGGCATTTTTCTATGATATATATGATTACTTCATGGCCCCATTACATAAGGCCATCTTTGGCCTCTTCCCACATAGGATCTCTCCTGAGGCTCTCAAGGGTCTGAAGGAGATCAGATATTGGTATATGAATAAATATTACACATACATATGGATTTACAAGGCCATGGGAGCGTTTCACTTGTTACCCAATTATGTGCCCAATAAATTGTTGGCCAGGGAGGTTGCATGCCAAGCTGTAGAGAATGGGGACACCGCCTACCTTTCAAAAAATAACAAAAGATATTGTCCTATATTCCTTGTTCATATTGAATCATACTCTCTGTTGAACAAGAAGTAGGACAATAAGGAAGCTGAAATGCTTAAGGAGTTATGCCTCTGCATCGAGGAACCCAAATCTCATGACCCCCGAAATGTGGTATATGAGCACATGAAATGTGTTAGGTTGGAACCAAAAACCATGCATGAGGCCCGATTTAAAGAAGAGGTTTTCCAAAGCACTCTGAGTTTTGAGGAAGAAGTGGATATACTTAACACCGACGCAGCCAAACAAAAATTCAGGAAGGATGAAGAGAAAGATAGAACTCTAATACTAGAACAGCTCCAATCCCTCCTCCACCAGGACAAAGAAAGGCTAAGCGAAGAATAACAAAGGAAAAAAGATAAAGAAGTCGATTTGGAGAGAAAAATCGAAGAGGTCGGGGAGAGATACTAGCAACGGAAGAAGAAATAGGTCTAAGAGAAGCAATTCACGCTGGAGAAAAGAAAAGGTAAAGATACTCCCTCATATAAATATAGCACAAAGAAAAAAGAAACAATGAACTCATGGAAACCACCATCGGACACACCAGGAGAAACCCATGAAAAGAGTAAAAAGGATAAGGCTGACAACACAGAAGTATGAGACACTATTTTATCAAGTGTTGGTGTTATCATCGATTTAGACCCTGAAGACAACCTAAGCAGTACCTTGATAGAAGAATTCACCCCCTGGATTCAATTCCAGGAAGCTTATCGCTCACTTCAAAGGGGATTGGTTTCGAAGGAGAAGTGGTTGTAGTCGGAGATAATTAATACAACCATAAGACCCAAGCCATAAAAAAAGAGAACGCTCAAAAGAAAAAAGGGAAAAGTAGAAGTAGGCCAAGATGTACCCGAGAGGAGCATCAAATGGAAAGTTTTGCCCGATGTAAAGGATAATGCTCTACAAGTAGCCTCAATACTTAGAGATTTTGTAGGGGTAAACATTGTATCGGTCCATGAGGTTATTTTGGTGCTAGATGTCACAAAGGTTAGGATTGCAGAGATGGAAATGACCCTGGCGACTATCAAAGAATCTATAGTCAGTGAGCACACAAAGTAAATATGGCAGGAAAAACAGGCCTATGAGGAGGAGATTAAAAAGAAACTGCAAGAACGGGAGGAAGGCCTGCAAGTTAAATTCACCAACTTAATGCCATTGGTCCAAAAATATCATTCTAGTGACATGCAGAAGCATGAAACCTCGCAAAATATGGAGGTGGATAAGTGTTATAGAAAAAAATACACACATATGCATTTTTTTCATGGCCTAACCCTTTCCCAAAGCTTGCTATAAATTTTCCCAACTTGCCTCATTAAAACCATCTAAAAAACATGCCTTAAGAGCATATTCTTGGGTTTTCCTAGTGCAACACACAGACATTCATGACATTCCTCATTGAGACCCACGGATGCCATCAAAATAGGTGGAAAAAAAATAATCTCGTGTTTTTGGGCGGGTTTTTCGGTTGGGATCGTTTCCCAACGACCCTTTCCTGTAAAAAATGGAATTCAAATCCACAAACCTCTTTGGGAAGATATAAAAATTCATGGAGGGCTAAGGAGAGGAAAAGTCCCTTGGTGCAAATTTATGTTGCCAGCATCTAGTAAGCCTCTCTTCCCTATAATTCTCTGAGCAACATCCCCTTTAGTCTGGAAACTCCTTTTCCAGAGCTTCCTTCTCATTTTATGTGGCTATAGGGTGTCTCATTATCCCTATGTGAGTCATTGAAGTAAGATTACATCAGTTGAGTTGATTCTTGAGGATTCCTAGAGGAACCCAGATAGTTGGCTTCAAGACGATGCATAAGGCTGGACAAGGTTGTAACTTACCTTTTCCACTTGCTGATAATAAAAGAGTTTGTTTTTCCTCAAATTTTATCTTCAAAGTATGTTTATCTTTGTACTTACTTTGAATATGACATATTATATGCACATGCTTTTTATTTCATAACTACTTCCATCGCAGCCCTTGTTTTGTATCTATCTTGCAGGTTGATTCTAGCAGAAGATCAGGAGCTCGAAAAATTGGAGCAAGAATCGACATAAAATGGGAGAACAAGGTGCACTTTATTTTCTCCTCTCTGTCCCTACTTATCCTTGTAAAGTAGTTAGTCTTACAAGTTTTGTGTGCTTTTCTTGCAGGGAATATCTCTATCTTCTCCATACAATCTTGACATGTTGTGAATTCAACCCATAATCATGGGGGAAATATCTCATAAACACTAAGCTCAAAGAAAATTTGGATGAATTAAGGTATTTCAATGAAAAGGGTCAAGCTGAAATCCAAAGGGTACAAATGGATAACGAACTCTTGAGAAAGACCGTAGAAGAATGTTGAAATCAAACAGCGACTTTTGAGATCATGAAAACAAAATCCCTAGAGTAAAATGAAGAACTTCGGAGCAAACAGAAAAGGTTGTTCAATGCACTTGACAACATTTTGGTGATTAGGCATGAATGGATGAAGTTCAACTCCCATGTGAGGGTTGCCCATAAAAAATATCAAAAGGCCCTGGAATCTTGTAGCAAAATCACAGAATGGAAAGATTCACTGCAAACAGTCCCATCTCCATAAACCCTTCCAATGTATTCAGACGAGAGAAGAATCTGAGATCTCTGACTTCTAGATATAGGTATGAAAATGATTGAATATGTTCTAAAGGCTCAGGAATAGGTCACTGCATCTAGTGTTGAAGTACGGATATCGACAGACGACCTTCTCTCATTATTTGGAATGGATCCCCTGAGGGATTTCAACAAATCTTCATCATCCTAGATGATCATCGAGGATGTGGACACCAAGAGGAACCTCACTTAGAGATTTATCGAAGCAATCAGAAAAATCAATGTGGAGGTTATCGAAAAAATATTGATCCAACCCTCCAAAATCATCACCCTGACAGAAGATGTTGTGCAACGTGTTGATAAGATCCTTGGGATGAAGATAATCATTCCCATGTGCAAGAGTGAGGATAATATGGAAAGAACCCAGATACTTCGAGTATATTATGTTATCACTCCAAGAAACCCTTTGTGGTTGCAGACCAAAGGTGCTTGGTAACTTAAGAAATGGATGTTTTTGTATTTTGTAAATGTGGATCAATGGGATAACTCAATTCATCTTATGGCATTCAAACATCAAAATGATAAACAAATAGACAGTGCTCTCAAAGATTAATTAATCAGCAGATAAATTTTAGATGGGTGAAGAACAAATTGTAGCTAAACCAGTACAATGTAGGATCTAAGAGACAATCAAGAAATCTATTATTAGGCTATGAGCTAAACAATGGGATAAAATCCATTCAAAGCTTGACAACACCGATAATAGTGCAGAAAGAAAGATGGAAAGCTGACATCAAAATTGAAAGGAACCTGTGATTTGTATTAGCATAAAAAAGTCTGAGTACAATAGCAAATTACTCTATCCAAAATCGAACCATTGTTTGATATCAAAACAGGCATTTATAGCCCTTACAAACAGTTACACAGATCCTAAAAACATGGATCTGTTATTAAATAAAAACAATTCTATTCTATTTAAACAACTTTGAAATTAAAGTCTTCAACAACTAAACTGAGTGGTCGAACTGTCTTCAGTCTCCAAAATCGCCATTTGCCTCCTCCAGCTTTCAGCATCTGTAATGTGGTGAAGAAATATGACACTTGTATATGACTGTTCGATTTTCCAATATTCATGGCCGAATTTTTAGGAAGTGGTTTTGAATGTGTAACCAAAATCCCTCGAATCCCTGAGGTTGAACTCTCGCATGCGATTTACTAGTCTACTGATATGTTGGCATATCTTCAAAACCTGTTTGAAATGAACTGTTGTATTTTCGGCCTCAAAAATTGCTTTCCCAGCTTTCAAAAGCGCAACCGTATGAGTTTTTTATGGGTTATCTGTTGAAAGCTGTCGCTTTCCATATCTAACGGGTAATAGAATAGTAGCCTGGCGCTGTTGAAAGTCCCGATAGTGCACAAAAAGAGTCTTCGCCTTCAAAATTGATTTCAAACCAAAATCAGTGGGCATCCGATTTCTCACCTTCCATATTGACGGCAACTTGAGCAAGAACCTTCAGGTCTGGGTGGGGTCTCTGCCTCAATTTTTGTTTCAACTCTCTGATCTGCTTTTTGAGGCGCTTGGTAAGACACCACAGGCTGTTGCAGTCTTTGGCGAGTTTTGTCTTCCTTTTCTTCTCTTTGACACTCTCCTTGGCCAATATTTCAAACGCTGCATTTGTCTTGGAAAAGTTATCAGATAAATTTTTATACCTATCCTTAATCACCCGCTCCAAGACCTCTTGTTGGGCAATTACCTCCTTGAGATGTTTGATTTTCTGAGACTTATTTGATCTAGGTTTTTTTGATGATTCTCCCTGTTCTGTTTGATTGAAAGTTTCATAGTTCTGTGCACACTCAGCTGATTGCTCAGAACTCTTGATGACAGGGCATTGGTCATGTTGCTCAGATTCTGAATCTGAGTATGGAAAATTAAGGATGTTCTTCCCTGTACTCTGTTGTGTAGGATGTCCTGAATTCTGTTGTGTAGTTTTCTCTGTAGTCTGCTCGAAATTCAACTTTCTCTTCAACCTGTGAGGCTTCAGTCCGGATATCCTATCCTCTGAAGGTCCTGGTAAAGCCCTTCTTCTTCTCGAGCTGCTCTGAGGAGAGGATTCCTTCTTTTCACCTGTCATCTGTTCATTTGCAGTCTGATTCTGGGTTTCAAAACCTTCCCAGAACAGAAAGTGCTCCCAGCTCCTCTCTTGTTGTTTCAATTCTTGCAGGATGATCAATTTTATGAGGCCAAGGTGACATAGAGTGGTTTTCACGCTCAAGGGTTGAGCTCTAATCCTTCTGCATACCTTAGTCAAACTGTGATACAAGAAATAAGGCAAATTGATAGGGGCCTTGCCTGTGAAGTGATCCATGAGTTTAAAGTGATACATCATCAATTTATCGTATATTCCTTCTGAGGTAATGTATAATTGAATGCCTTTGAATAATTCTTGCCACTCTTCATCTAGATATGAAACGAGCATACCTTTTCTCCACGCTTTGTGCTTGTATCCCTCTTTCAAATAGACCCTGAAATCCAGATTCTTAGGA
>ML787231.1:464598-482813 GCA_009831015.1 Picea engelmannii
TGGCACCCAATTTGTAACCTTTCTGCAAATTCCATACACCCTGCATTTGAAAAATGCCTCTGGACCTCGGGATGCGATTGCAAAAAGGATAAGTTATCCAATTCTCGCTTGAGTAAAATGCCACTGCGTTTTCTCACCATTCTACACCTCAAAAACTTGACAAATATAATCACTGTAACTGCCTAGTCGAGCCGAGGTTCTGCGCTGTTGAAAGCAGTTCGGGCTTCGGCTCTGTTTTGAATCAAATGAAAACTTCAACAGTGTTTTGGAAATGATTTTTGATATGAAACCTCTGTTTGATTTGATGGTGTCAGGCCGGCGGTACCTCCTCTGTACCTGTGTTTCCGAACACGAACTTTCCATTCCGGATGTGATAAGCATTCAGCGTGGGTTCTGGAATGAATTCAAATTACAGTCATATCCTGACATGCATGATCGAGTTTTTATGATTTCCCACTCCTATCAGCGCATGCCTCGGATTTACTCTGACGTGGGGGGTGATCACATCATCATTTCTGTCATATGTGGATATCACGCACGTGATTCCCGCATTGTGCAGCAACGGCCCGTGGAAAACGCGTCTGCCAAATGTTCGCTTGCCACTTTCACCAGCGCGCGCCCCCTTTGAAAGCCCCTGTTAGCTGCGAAAAGTATGCACTTTCCACAGCGCACCGCTTTGTAGAAGATACTCCTTAGCTGCGGAAAGTAATTACTTTCAACAGCGCGCCATATCAATTGAAACCGCTCCTTAGCTATGGAAAGCATGTACTTTCCACAGCGCGCCACCCGTGATTGATCGTCAAACCTTTTAAGATTTGTCACTTTCAACAGCGCGTCAACTGATGAAAAGAGCTCCTTAACTGTTGAAAGTGGGCACTTTCCACAGTGCACAATGAACCTTTGAAAACACGTTAGTTGTGGAAAGTAAAAAATGACAATTTTGAAAAAGAAGACTTTATGGGTCAATTATTTTCTAGGACAAACCAAAACCAAAAATTTTCTCAGCTATAAAAACTAAAAAGTAACTTGAAGACACTACCAAAAGCCATGATATCCGCTACAAAACTCAACCGAAAGAACGGTTTCATTTTGGGAGTTAACATATTCCATACTCGAATACCTCAAGAGATGGAAGGCATTAATGGACGCAAAGGTGAAACCATCAAGGCTCCCCTGACGAATTGCATTTGTAGCTGAAATTTTACAAAGAAAATCATACCATTTTAATCATGTCCATGTCCCAATAGGGAAAGGGAAACTAGAGTACCACTTTAGTATCCCAACCGTTAGAAAGATGAGGATTGTATCACATTCTCATAGGAGTTCTATAAATGGGATGATTGTAAAAGAAAGAGGGTTTTTTTTTCTTTTGAGAAGAGACTGGTATTTTTACTATTATTTCAATAAACGACTAAATACATTCTGGAAGACAATGGCTTATATGTGTATGACCGTGACTATTCATGTCTATGCATGTATTTTTGTGATTTCTGAATGTTAATCTCTGAATTATTTCCTGGTTAAAATTTTGTTACTTACAATTGTGATTTTTTTCCCACACGAACACAACGACTCAGTGACTTAATTTGTTAATCAATTTATATTGGCTACAAATAGTTGCTTGGTCAAATTCTATATTTATTTTCACATGAATTCATTCTCTGTAAGTAATATTATTTCTTACTGTGTTCATCTTGTGGATTGCTCTTGATCATGACACATTATCTTAGAATAGATTAAACCTTCATCTTAGACCTTTAGTCTTTCATTCTATTTTTAGGAATATTTAGTTATAAATTTTAGCCTTTAATTCATTTGAGAACCTACAGTTCTCAAATTCATATTTAATTAAATTTTTTTTAATAAGGTAACCAATCCATAAACTGGTCAGAAGCGCTATCCCAAATGAGAGTGGGTCTAATTGGGACCTTCCACTAGGTGCTTTCCTTCATCTGATTGAATGGTCCATTCAAACCCGTCAACAGAAATGGCGCTAGAAGGAGGGAAATAGAACTAAATGGCTACACAAAATAAATCTAAACCTTCTCATTCTATTATGTAATTGAGCAACCCCTCATCCAATGAATCCCATCGAATTCACCTTGAGAAAAATCCCCTTATATCAAATTACGTTGTGAACACCCCAACTCAGGTCAGCACTCACCGTGTATATTTACATATCGAATATTCCTTACTTTCCCCACAACCCTGTATACTGACCATCTCGAGAATTGAATCCATAGTAATACACTCCATTGAACGTACCAAACGTTATCTCACTAGGAAATTTATCAGGCAGACCAAACAGCTTCCCCTTAATTATTAACTTCTCGAGAATCAATAAAACCTTTGAAATACAAACCCTTTATTCTTTGATCCATACATCTACCAAGATAAACTTTCGTATGGAACCCCGAAATATCATATACCCCAATGTTTCTCTGACATCCCTGAGACCTCCAACCCTGGTTTGGTGGAGTCGAATGAATACCACCTTCCCCACCTGAATCACCCCCTCTCACTCCTAGATATGATTCTGAAGGAGGTGATGAATCAGGGAGTCAACTAGATAATAAACCCTATCGAATTGTCATTTTTCAACCCCAAAAAATGGTTGGTGACAACCCAAACCAAAATCAACCACCCTACCAACCTTGGTTAACCCATGATGCAGATGTTGTACTAGGAATTCAACATGATATGCCCAACCATCCTGAGAATTTTTTTCCTAAATTCAACCCAGACCAGAAGGACAGCTCAGAATAAGATCAAGAAGTTTCTACTCGCTATTAGGAATCAAGGCATTAGGTATGAAGATGTTGTTTGTCATCTATTTCCCCTCTCTTTCGAAGAGAAAGCATCTACTTGGTACTTATCACTTGAAGAATCCTCTATCACTAATTCGACAACCTTTGAGAATATATTTCTAAGGAAATTTGGGGAAAACAAAACACATGCTACATCCATCCTTGAACTTTCGAGAGTCAAAATGGGCACCAAAGAGTTGGTTAATTATTACAATCAATGCTTTCTTAACCAAATAAAATGAATCCCTCGAGCCTATAAACCTGCAAAGGATGTCACCATTTAATTCTATACATCCATCTTGCCCATATCCATGGTCATTCATGTTAAGAACATCGATAAACGCACACTAGAGGAAGCCTTCTAAGAAGACATTAAGTTTGAGAAAAACCTACTAAGATTGAAGGGTGTTGAAATATTATAACTGCAAAGAGTATTCTATTTATTATTGAGTTATTATTCATTAGATCAATCCCCTTTTGTGGATTGATCATGTCAGACATTGTAATTGACCAAATTTCCTTTTGTGGATTGGTCAAACCCTAAATATATTTTGAAAATTGAGAAGTTGGCCCCCGGGATAATTAAAGTGGTTTTAACCACTAAGAAGACAAGTCGGCCTTGCCCAGTGAAGAGACACTTTTCCAACACTTTCCAGTTTTTATAAATAAAGGAATCCAATGCCTCGTTATCTCACTCACTCATTCGATCATCTAGTGCGCAAGTTTGGTAGTTGTAGTTGGGAGAAGAAGGGATAGAGAGGTGCATTTCTCAGTGTTGGATATTCTCTAGTGTTTTTGGTTTATTGTTTTGGTATTGTATTGGCTATCTATATGAAGGAAGTTTTTGTTGGGTTTTCTCCCCCATGAGGGTTTCCCGGGATAAATGTTGTGTATCTTGTAACTTTTCTTCTCTCAGTGATCCTACCTATGCTATTGTTATCTGGTAAATTGAAAAGAAATCTAATAATAACTCAAAACTTAACATGGTATCAGAGCTAAGATGAAGAGAGCACCTTTCACTGGATAAGAAAAAACGTCATTGTTGGCGTACAAGAAAATTAGGGATTTTTGTTGGAGAGGAATATCAGCCTAAAAAACATCTATAAAAGTGCACCCTAGCCTAGGGAACTCTTTGGGACCTTGAACGCACCTTTTCAGTGGCCAGATACTCCGAAAAGCCAAACCCTAGTTTTGACTAGTACCAGGAAACCATAACCAGTACCAGAAGTACCGGTCCAAATTTTCACAAGCTCGGTTTCAAGGGGTAAAATTTGGATTTTCAGAAATCTGAGTGCACTAGCTTACTCGCCTTGACTCAACGCATCTAGTCCCTGGATCAGAATTTCAAAATTTGAAGTTTGAAAAATTAGGGTTTCCTCATAAAACCCTTAAGTTGCAGTTGCAGTTGCAATTTCAAAATCAGTTGCAGTATCAATTGCAGTTGCAGTATCAGTTGAAGTATCAATTGTAGTACCAATTGAATTCACCCTTGAAGTTTTAAAAGGGTTGGTAATTATTACCATTGCTACCAGATGGTGCCACTACCTACAAATGATATCATAGGCATGTACTCACATATGTTTAAATTGTTAAGCTTTAAAGGGTATTTGTAGGAGAAAGGATCTCTTGCCATAGATCCAGAAGGATCTCAAGATCCAACACATTCAGAGGAATAATGCAACCCATGTTTGATTATTCATATATGCATCTATTTGTCATGACATTATTTTGATCTAGGTTGCATGTTGAAGCTATGACCATCATACTAACCTTTGGTAAAAATTAAAGTCAAGGTATTAGATGGATTAAACTTGAGATCATAGAGTTTATTCTCTAACCCAACTTCTTGTTAAGATAGCATATTGTCTTAGTACAAAAGACAGGTTGAAGAAAGCACTTGTCATCCTGAGTGAAGGAGACTTGGAAGAAAAGCAACACACCCATTCTTGAGGACAAGACTCCAAGTTCCAGGTTTGATTAATTAAGTTGATAAGATTCAAAATTGCACATGACAAAGTTTATAACTACCCCATTACAAGTAAACACTATAGTTGAGGTAGCATTCTTTGAAAAGTATTATGCTTAGTAGAATGTGAGCATATTGATATAAATGCTTAATGTAATCATTTACCAAATACAACTAAAATCTCCTCTAGGAGAAACTTCTTGTGTTTGTTCCAGGTTACCATGGATGAGTGTTTGATCACAACACTAGAAGAGTGTTGATCTCATTTCGTATTTTATTTCTTACTTTTGATATTTGTTTCAGACAGGTCACAAGTGATAGCTCTAAAGGATCTACTGTGACGATTATTCGTGCTATTATTTTATTACTATTATTAAAAAAAAATGTATTATTCTTTCATGTTGTTTTTTTTTACCTTGGTTCAGGATATAGGTGATAACCTTAAGGAAGTTATAGTGCAGGTTACATAAGACAACAGATTAGATGAGACATGAAGCGGACTATGTACATGACCATATACATTCATGTACCAAAGAAGATGAAGAAGATGCCATCTTTTTAGATCTAGAGTATCTCATATGGAGATTGATTTTAAGGAGTAGAAGGCTCCAAATATGACCAAACATTAGAACTCATAGAAGACTTGGTCAAAGGATAATGAAGCCACCTTGACAGGAAGTAGAACTTGTTTGAAGTCTGACTCAGCCTTTCATATTTAGACTTGGTATTCAACACCAAGTATACCATGTAAGAGATGATGAAGTCCTTGTAGAATCAGAAGAAATCGAGAGTAAGCCTGATATCAGAAAGGATCATATGAAGAGATATGTCCCAGGACTGGGAGACAGATGCCATGAGAAGATTGGATCGTAGATTCAGAAACTACTAGGATATATGAAATCTCCTGGAATATTCCCTTGTTTCAGTAACGGAGAAGGAATCCAAACAAAAAGACTAGGATATGGATTCTTCTGTGAGACTAGAAGAGAAGTCAGTATTGACTTCCAATATTAATATATACAGATCAAGCATGTTTCATATGTACAAAGCCTGATGTGTGTCTAGAGAATTCTCCTAGAAAGAGGGAGAATACTATGACGAGACACTTACTCCAATAATTGAAGAAATATTTTCACTATTCGTGAAGACAACTAGAACAACCATGATTCATATATAGTATGAGATGCAGGGGGAGAAATCCCCATATTTAAAATTGAGTGGCAGTTGGTGCAGTACATTAGTTGGGTCATGTAGACATGACTACAATAAAATATAGAGTTACCTCCATGAAAGAAGAAGAGCTATATTTAGTATCAGTTATTGAGCCACTCTCAATTTCAGATGAAGTTGTTGTCGTGATAGAATAGAGCAGTTACTCACAAATTTTAGTAGACACAGTGAGAATGGAGAAACCATTCTCAGCTTTAGAGAAGCTATAGGTGCAGAGTCCCAGTTCCAAAAGGAACATTTGCAGAAAGAGGAGAGGACATACTCTCAAACAGTAAGACAGATAGTGCTTTGCAGAAAGCACATAGAACTAGCACATGATTGTGCAGATTGAGTGGCAGTTGAGAAAGTGTACCAGGTTGGTACAAAGTGATGTGAAAATTTGATTTGAAGTTGAAGACAGAAAGACTCGAGTCTGCAGGTTGAAGAAGGTTCTGTACGGGTTGAATAAAATCTCCTAGAGTTTGATATGGAAGAATTGGCAGTTTCTTAACGAGCTTGGGATTTACCAAGAGTAAAGTTGATTCTAAAATTTACCTCAAGGTTATGAATGATGAGCCAGTGATGTTGCTACTATATGTATATGATGTATTCTTGACAAATATTAAGAAAATCTCATCACATATTGCAGAAGAATCTCGTTATAGATTTTGATGAAAGACCTGATGCATTATCTCTTAGGTCTTGAAGTTTGGCAGAGCCCAGAGAAGATCTTCCTTAACCAAGGGAAGTATGCAGTTGAAATAATGAAGAGGTTTAACATGTTGGAATGTAAATCCATGTACACACCCATGGAAACGAAGTTGAAGTTCATGGTAGACGCCTCAACAGAATTGGCGGGTGCTACTCTATACAGATAGATTATTGGTTCAGTGATGTATCTTACAAATACCAGGCCAGATATAAGTTTTTCCTTGATTCAGTATCTAGTAGAACCCAGACATGTTCACCTTGATGATGAAAAACATGTGATGAGATACCTTAAGGGTACATTGGATTTTGGTCTCTGTTATACTAGAGATCATGACTTCAGATTGTATAGATATACTGATTCAAATTGAGTTGTAAGTGTTTCTGATAGAAAGAGAACTTCAGGATGTTGTTTCAATCTAGGATCAGCCATGAATTCATGGCAGAGTAGGAAGGAATCCAGTATTTCTCCCAGCACTGCAGAAGCGGAATATATTGCAGCATGTTCCGCCAGTGGTGAAGCCATATGGTTTTGGATGTTGTTGATATATATCTTTGATATGGAAATGGAAGCCACCGTGATCTTATGTGATAACCATAGTTGTATAAATATGTTGTGTTCCATGATGAGTTGAAGCAAAAAGAGATCCGGTATCACTTCATTCATGATATGGTGCAGAGAGGAGCCATAAAAATCCATTATGTTAGCATGGATGAACAGGTTGTTGATGTTTTGAACAAGCCTTTGTCTCGTGTAAAGTTTAATCAATTTCGAGACAATCTTGGTTTAGTCTGAAAGGACCTCCCTCGAAAGGGGGAGTAGTGTTGTAATGCCAGCCTAGTGTTGAATATTTCCAGCTTCGTGTTGATGTTGTTGTGATTCCAGGCTAGTGCTGAAGATTTCTAGCTTTGTGTTGATGTTGTTGTGATGACAACCTAGTGCTGAAGATTTCCATCTTTGTGATGATGTTTTTGTGATTCCAGCCTAGTGTTGAATATTTCCAGATTCGTGTTGATGTTGTTGAGATGCCAGCCTCGTGTTAAATATTTCCATCTATGTGTTGATGTTGTTGAGATGTCAGCTTCATGCTGAATATTTCCAGCTTCCTGTTGATGTTGTTGTGATTCCAGCCTCGTGTTGAACATTTCCAGCTTCATGTTGATGTTGTTGGGATGTCAGCTTTGTGTTGATGTTGTTGAGATGCTAGCTTCGTGCTAAATATTTACATCCTAGTGCTAATGTTGATGATTCTCTAGCCTTTGTGTTGTGATGTTGGTGTTGTTGATGTTGTATCATCCTTGTGTTGTTAATGATGATGATGATGTATTAGTGTTATACTAATTGATGTTGATGTAGATGATGATGATGCCACTTCAGCTTCTCGTTGAAGATGATGATGATGATGATGCCACTTCATATTCTCACTAAAGATGTTGATGATATTAATTTATCCTCGTGCTAAAGAAGAAAATGATGTTACTTTAGCCTCACGCTAAATATAAGGATGATGTTACTCTAGCCTCATGTTGATGAGGATGATGATGTTACTCCAACTCCATGTTGTGAAAAATTATGATGAGTAAAGATTCCGATGATTTATAGATATGTCAGTTAGTGTTCCAGATGATGTTGATGGTGTTTCCCTCTCTCTCTCTCCTGATGATGTTGTAGAATACCCTTCTTGTTAAGGGGGAGTGTTGAAATATTGTAACTGCAAAGAGTAATATATTTATTATTCATTTATTATTCATTAGAACAATCCCCTTTTGTGGATTGATCATGTCTAGCATTGTAATTGACCAAATCCTCTTTTGTGGATTGGTCAAACCCTAAATATATTGTGAAAATTGAGAAGTCGTCCCTTAGTCTAATTAAAGTGGTTGTAACCACTAAGAAGACAAGTCAGCCCTGCCCAGTGAAGAGACACCTTTCTAGCAGCTGCCAGTTTGTATAAATAAAGGAAGCCAGTGTCTCATTATCTCACTCACTCATTCGATCATCCAGTTTGCAAGTTTGGTAGCGGCAGTTGGGAGAAGAAGGGAGAGAGAGGCACATTTCTCAATGTTGGATATTCTCTAGTGTTTTTTGTTTATTGTCTTGGCATTGTATTGGCTATCTATATTAAGGAAGTTTTTAATAGGTTTTCTCCCCCATGAGGGTTTCCCAGAATAAATGATGTGTATCTTGTGATTGTGATTCTCTCAGTGATCCTACCTATGTTATTGTTATATAGTAAATTGAAAAGAAACCTAATAATATCTCAAAACTTAACAAAGGGGAACCCTAGTTTTGAATTTTCAAAAGATAAATGCAAAGCTAAAGCAACTTCAAATAAACCTTCAGAAGAAAAGAAGCAAGATGATCCTATGGATATGGAAGAACTTCAGAGAATTATCAAGAAATTATCCAATGACCTAATTGATCTAAAGAAAAGTAGTGGAGCAGGGTATTCTAACCTAAAGAAATTATTTAAGTTCCCCCCTAAGAAAGATAAAAATTTCCCCCCTACTAACAAAACCAACGCCCCCAGATGGATGGAATTAATATGGAAGATATAGTCAAGTATTTTCAAACTTGGTTGACTGAAAATCAAAATGAGGTTGATGAAGAAGGGGAGGAAGCTCAGGAAAAACAAGGGTGATCCCAAGAATCTCAAGAACCTGAAAAACATCAACTGAATTCATTTTTGGACATCTTGTTTGGATATGAAGAAGAAGAATTAGAAGAAGTGCATATGTCACAAAATGTTGTTACAACTAGAATATATAGCAATAACACTTCTAAATATAACACCACCCCTAATAATCCCACCACTCCTACCACTTCCACCACCAAGACATCATCTACTCCAGCAAATTTTGTCCCCAACCCTATGAAAAAATACACCTTCAAACCAAAAAAAAAAACAATCAAACATCGAAGCCCAATGCTACATCCACTCCCCCAGTCAGGTTAGAATATGACTTCTTAGAAGACTTGAAAAAGACTAAGGAAAATATCTCCCTGTTTGAACTTATGAAAATCCCACAAATCCAAGAAAAATTTGTCAAGACCCTACAGAGAAAATCCCCCACTAACTCAAAAGAAACAAATGTTGGAGCTAAGAAAGGAATAGTCAAAACCAACTTGTTGACCATTGACACTTCGCCTAAAAGTTAGGTAGCCACCAACGCTTCCCTTACAGGACAGAGGTATAGATCTACCACTATGCCTTTCCTTATCACCTTTTAAATTTTCAAAATAAATGTCCATAACCGTATGGTTAACTCTGGATCTTCATCTAATGTCATGCCCTTCAAGGTATGTGAAAAACTTAATTTCAAACCAGAACCAGCCAACATCCATATTATCCAGTTGGACAAAACGAGAGTAAAAGTAATCAGGGAATTGAAGATTGTGTTGATTAGGATGTCTTCCAATCCAAAATTCCATCAAACCATAGATATCATTGTGGTAGATATAGTCAAAAAATATGGTATGCTTCTAAGTCATGATTGGTCAGCTATGTTGAATGGTTACTTTTCCACCGATTGGTCACACCTCTAGCTCCCCTACAATGGGAAGATGAACTAGATTGGGATCAATAGAGAGAGGTACATGAAACATGTGGTCATGGACCTTAATCACCCCAATGAACCAGTAATGTTCAATAACTCAATAATGGGTAATTATTCATATGACATGATCTTTGGGGATTACACCGCTGAAATATCACCCTTTGTGGAATCTAATACGTAGTTTGGAATCCTTCACTGCACCTATATTGTTGAACCCGATTGTAACATAATTAGTCAGAATAAAAATCCCTCTAATGTACAGCCTAACACAGTTTCTAAGGACATATTATAACATCATAATAACTCAGCTAACCCGACAAAAACTAAAAAATATGAAAACTTAAAACCAACAATTGAAATAAAGAAAGGGGATCGTGACATATGGACATTATTTTTCAATGGATCCAAGTCTCTAGACGGTGCAGGTGTCGGTTGCATTCTAAAAGACCCAAAAGGGAGTAGATCGTTAATTTTCTACACACTAGGTTTTCCTTGCACCAACAACACCGTCGAATACGAATCCCTGGTACAGAGGATAAGGAAGTCAGTAGACTTGAAGGTGGAAAAAATCAAGGTATTTTGTGATTCTGAAGTCGTCATTAGACAAGTAAGAAATGACATTCATTCTCTTTCAAGTCACTTAAAAATTTATCAGTTAGAGGTTTGGGAACTAATCAAATATTTTTCTTCGTTTAATATTAGTTCCATGCCTCGATCACTGAATTATGATGTTGATTTACTAGCTAACATAGCATCTAGATTAATACCCTTAGATGGATTGATGCCTGATTCATTCTCTATTGAACTTTTGTAATGGACTTCAATCAGCTCATTAATTTATTACACCTCAAAGATACCTTCAAGGATTCTATCATAGATGAAGGTCAGCACGACCTGCTAATGGATATAGATACTACCGTTTTAGCTGAAATAAAAAGCACAGCAATCTTAGCCAACAGTATCCCCAGGAATGTGGTTAGACTTGAAAAAATGTATGATATTCAAGATAAATTCAAAAAGGTTACCAGCTGCAATACTAATAGCTCATACCTACAGTTTGAAGTAGTGAGCTTGGGGTCAGAACCTCAAAACATTAATCTGGGTAAAAATTTCCCATGTGAATAAAGGAAGTCATACATAAAGTTATTCAAAGAATGCAAGGACATATTCACCTGGACTTATGAGGATCTCAAGACATATTATACAAAAATCATACATCTTATCATTCCCATAAAACCCCAAACTAATCCATTCCAAAAAAAGTTGAGGAAGATGCACCCCAACCCTGAACGTCAATTCAAAGAAGAATTGAATAAATTGTTGGCTTCCAAAATCATTTTTCCATTAAGACATATGCAGTGGATCTCTAAATTGGTTCCATTAAGGAAGAAGAATGGGGATATCATTCTTTGCATTGATTTCATAAATCTAAACAGAGCCTCAAATAAAGATAACTACCTGGTACCCTCCATGGAGAAAATTCTATAGTGTGTGTCTAGATCAGATACATTCTCCCTACTATATGGTTTCTTTAGATATAATAATGTCTTAGTGGCTTGTGAATATCAACTAAAGACAGCATTCAAAACCAAATGAGGAACATATGCCTATAGGAAGATTCCTTTCGAACTGATCAATGTTGGAGAAACTTTTCAACGAGCCATGGACATCGCCTTTAGAGGTATACTAGGAGAATGTGTTGTAGTATACCTAAATGATGTAACCATATTCTCAAAGAATTGAAAGGACCACATATATCATTTAAAGAAGGTATTCAACAGATGCAGGAGATATGGAATCTCTCTTAACCCCAAGAAAAAAAATTTCTTTGTTGATGAAGTAAAACTCTTGGGTTTCATCGTTTCCAAGCACAGCGTGCATATCAAACCTTAGAGAGCTGAAGAAATCGATAAGATCCCTCCCCCTCACAATAATAATGCCATGCATTCATTCCTAGGGAGGATAAATTTAGTGATACAGTTCATCCCCAACTTCGTTGAAACGGTAAAACCCTGACAAGATATGATTAAGAAGAATTTCAAATTTAAATGGGGGCCAAAAGAAAAGGATTCCTTCGACAGAATCAAAACAAATATTGCACAAACACCGACATTGTCGAGCCCGTATTCTAATCAATATTTAATCCTCTACACCTTCTCCTATGATATTGCATTTGCAATCGTCTTAACACAGAAGAATCTGGAAGGAATGAGTTTCTTGTGGATTTTATGAGTTTGGGTATACAAGGAGATGAGTTAAAATATCCTAAAGTTGATAAACAATCCTATGCAGTATTTAAAGTTGTCAAGCACTTTCGACCATTCTTACTTAAATATAAAACCAAGTTCATTGTTCCCTAACCTGTCATCAGAAATATCCTAGTACAGAGAGACTTGGCAAAAAAGAGATCCAACTAGATAATGGCCTTATAGGAGTATGACCTGGAGATCAGGCCTGTGAAAATAATTAAAGGGAAAGGACTATGAAAACTAGCCACTGAATCACCCTGTATTGAGCCACAGGAAGATTCTCTATATCAAGATCATGAACTATTTGAAAGAGAATTTTGTTACATACAGATCGGCTCAGAACCTTGGTTCTACGAAATGAAATACTACTTGAATCATGGATCAACCCCAAATTATTTGGATCCCAAAAATAAAAGGGCCCTCAAGCTCAAATATGCTCAATATCATATTATCGATGGAATTATATGCAGAAAAAACTATGATGGTGTATTCCTAAGATGTATGGAGAAGAGAGATGTTGAGACGGTCTTATCCGAACTCCATGATGGACCAGCTGGAGGACACTACAATGGAGATACTACTGCACACAAAATTCTTAGAGCTGGATACTATTGTCCCTCCTTGTTCAAATATTATCATGCGTATGTGAGGAGATGGAAGCACTGTCAGAACTTGGTAGGAAGAGAGAGTAAAGTTGCATTTCCCCTATAGTCAGTGGTTGTTGAATGTACATTTCAACAATGGGGGCCAGAAGTAATCGTGGAAATCAATCCCAACTCCTCCCAACTGAAAAAATGCATCCTGAATACCACTGATTATTTTACCAGATAGAGCAAGGTGGTACCTTTAAAGAGTATAAATGAAAACTAGGTGACTTCATTCCTTGAATCTCATATCATCACCAGGTTTGGAGTTCATGAATCATTAGTCTTTGACAATGAAAAATATTTTTCCTCTTTGAAATTGACTGAATTTTCTCTTGACATAAATATCAAAGTTAAATCTTCATCGAATTACTACCCACAAGTAAATGGCTTGGTAGAATCCACTAAAAAAACCATCATTAATATCCTCAAGAAAATTGTAAATGACCATCAAAGAAACTAGCACCTTGCTCGGCAAAACGCCCCATGGGATAACAAAGTAACCCCCAAGTCATCCATCGATAATTCTCCTTTCTTCCTAGTCTATGGACAAGAGGCCACCATCCCTACTCACACCTTCCTACCAACCTTGCAATTGTCCCAATATGTCTATGTTGAGGCTTGCCCAGTGATGCAGGAGAGGTTAAATATGCTACTAAAATTGGAAGAAGACAGGGGGAAAGACAAAACGAGCTTAACTCACCATCAAGAAGTTATCAAAAAATGGTTCAACAAATCATCTGTAGGTAATAAACATTTTCACGAAGGATACCTTGTACTCAAGTGGGATAAATTAAATGAACTAAAAGGAAAACACACTAAATTTCAAAAGTTGTGGTTGGGACCTTATATGATCCGCCAGAAAATAGGTCCTGGGAACCTCAGACATAATCCATTACAGGGAGAGGAGGAGGGGCTCCATGTCAACTATCAAATCATAAAAAAGTACTTCTCTTAATCACCCATGGTGATTATAGTCTTGTACATAGTAGGATTTCCTTTAGTTTTCCTTTCATATTCCCTTTTATTTTCAACCCAATCATCTTTTATCTTTCCTAACTCACTTTTACCCAGACTTTTTGCTTTAGTGTTCCTTTCCTTTTCGCTTTTATTAATATACAATAATTATCGGTACACCACTCCACACCAGTCCTTTCCCCATAATCAAAAAAATGAATGTTTCAACCCATGTAAACACTTTTCTCTTTGGGAACCTCTCACTTAGAAGTAATTGAAGGACCTGTAAATCAACATTTCTTCATAAGAGATGATGGCACATAAAAGAGGAGTTGGTTCACTCAGGCCAAGATAAATCCTTAAACCTGTAAATTCCACACCTTCTTATAGCTCATATCAGTCATATTTATTATGTGTGACTACTCTCAAGACATGCATGTGCCCCACGCAAGTTCTCCAAATTGCTCTGAAAATTGATATCTTTTGCATACATTCAGTGGTATTTCCCATTATTCCCTTAACTCTACTCTATCAGAAACTCATGTGAGAAACAAGCAAGAATGAACTGTCGATTGAGACTTTCGTATCAAAGTAACTCTCGTATCACCCCGCTTCCTACTCGCATTCACACATGTTGCAAAAATAATACATAAATCATAAATCTAAAAAACAATAAAGGCAGAGAAGCACGGACACCAGGAATTTGAAAGCATTATTAAAAGTGTGGGAAGTATGAGAAAAGGGGTTATGATTATATGATACCAAGGCACCTTCGTTAGGGATATGGATGCTTGTTGGTAGTAAAGTAATGTCGGGAAAGAGAGGTGAGGAAAAAAATATAGTTCATATCGATTGGTAAACATTTCTCTGTTGTGTACCCCTCATGTTTCACTGTTGGATATACAATCCCCATAAACGCTCACCTGAATTATGCATAAGATCATCAACGATGGGATTTTTCCTTGGACTTTTAAGGTGATTTGAATGTGGGGTCCTCAACCTGAAAACTATATGAACTATCTAAAGGTAACAATACAATTGATGAGGTCTCGGTACTTTTCTTTCGAGCTTAGAGATAACTAGTTCTTCCTAATAAGTCTCCATTTGTTGTGATGGAACAACAACCCATTCCCCACTTAAATTTTTTTAGTCTTAGTGTCAAGATGCACACTTTTATTTTCTTTCATGGCATGTCTTTATCTTAAACTTCATCTACATGCTCATAACTTAAAACATTAAAGTTAGGTACCCCCACCTACTTCTCACATTATTATCTTATTACATTTTCATCATCAGTCCCTTATCAAATATGAACACATGCACACCTTCATATTTCACGGACGAAAACTCCTTATAACATCTTAGTTGGAAGTTAGTAGCACATTTTCATGCTCATGCTCCTATATGTTTTGTTGATGATGACAAACCCTTCTCTCTCCTAGTCACTGTCTAACTGATTGTGTGGCCCTTTCTCTAAAGTACACCTTTGTAATTACCTTCCTTGTGGGCCCTTCATATCAACCAATGAATAATATTTATTTTCCTTACATGTGACAAGGTAATAATGGCTAATTTTCTTTGGCGAATGTTTTTTGTCATCATATTTCTCTTTGGAAAATCTCCTATGCCTACGCTCCATGTCGACATTGCTCTCTGCTATCAATTTGTCACATTTCTCATCCTGTGGATCATATGAAACCAGTTTTCATTGATCACTCCTCTGTCATATATCTCACATCTGTATAAGTAATGGGTCCCCCACAACTAGCCTGATGTCATCTTAGCATTAATGAAGAAATTATTAACGCCCAACGTTCATCTAATTGAATATTAAAATGAGTTTTTGGTCAAACTTAGACCTTGTAATAACACTTAATCAATTAATCAACTAATTATCATCGTCGGAGGGTTATTCTCACCTAATTCCACACCTCTCTCTCCCATCAATTGTCAACAATGATAGCTTTGTGGCTTCCCCCCAGTTTTTGAATTCTCCTATACCCTAACAGCTATAATCGCCAATCACCCAGGAATGCATTTATTCATTGTGTACTCCCCTGGATGAGTCCAAGTTGTATCACACCTTTCATTAATTGCATTTTGGTTTGGAGGGAATTGACGGATTATTTTAAAAGCACTAAGACTCATGTTCTTTCTTACTTGCTCGTAAAGAAAAAATGAAAGTCACATCTGCAATTCTTTGTTATCTCTTCTTGATTGAATTTCGCTCCTAGCCTCTAAGCAATTAGAATACTAATTCTTTCTAGTGTTATTATTTCAACCCTAAAGTGACTCTGTTAACTGTAGCTCTTTTTGTTTCCACAGGTGACGAGATGTCTAGGATGATCACCAAAAAGGGAAAAATCCAGACTTTTGGAATGCAGGTTCCAACTTTGATTCCAGATTCATATAACATTTCTGACACGAAAAACCATGATGAAATGGAGTACTACCTCAGTTACGCCAAGATCCTGTACATGTTCGAGAATGAAAGGTTCCCATCCGATGATCCTAACATTGATACATACAGGAATATATGGAAGAGTGGGATACATATTGTAGCCGCTAGCCCAAAGTTTTTTCCATACAACGATGCAGATAGATGGTGCTTCATGTATATGTAGAAATATATGGGGTTGATAGTAAATTCTTCGGGCCTTCCGATTTCCTCACTCAAAGAAGATGATATCGGGGAAAGGTATCGAACATGAGAACCTACAGTAGCCTTGAACGATTATTTTCTCGAATAGTTCGGAGTCAAGCATGAAGACTTCTAGTCCCTCATGGAAGATTGGTTCTATGATGAAGAGTGTTCGAAAAAAAGAGTGAAAGATATATCCCAGCATAATATCTCAAAATCCCCTATAGGGTGCTATATACCATGATATCCAAGAGCTACAGTGAGGAGACCAACACCCATTTCAGGATGGAGTGGTTTCCCATGGCTTATGGGGTAGCCCAAAATGGTCAACCATTCAATTGGGAAACCATTCTCTCGTTCAGCATCGCAAGGCACAGCCAACATCCCAAGAGCATGAAAAATCATGGATTTTGCATGTCTTCTTATCTTATAGAGGTTGTATGTGCAGCAAAATCATTCCCAACATTTAACTCGGCCTGGAATCCAGACAAGGGCCCAATTCATTTCTATTTTTCTCAGATGTGGGAGGTCAATTGCAAGGATTTTTTCTATGATATATGTGATTACTTCCTAACCCCCTTACATAATTCCATCTTCGGCCACTTCCCACATAGGATCTCTCTTGGGGCTCTCAAGGGTTTGAAGGAGATCGGATATTGGTATATGAAGAAATTGTTGAGATTTGGATACCTTGGAAAGTGGTCCCCATGTGCTTATGAGTCTCTAAGCACAAAGGGGGAAGACTTTTACCCTCATACTTTACTTTATGATTCTAATTTCACTTTGACTTAGGAGTTTTAAGTCAAAAGTGAAATATGTCAATTAAGTCATAAAGTGACAATTAATTCACAATGTGGGTGAATTAATAGACATAAAGAAACTAAGGAAAGTGGGTTTCCTTAGTGAGATTATTGGATTTGATCTCACCCATTGATTAGACTTGGCGAGATCTAATCTAGGCCATTGATCTTTTAGGGTTGGCATGAGGAGGCTAAAGAGAGGGTAAAGTGCATTTGGAGACTCATTCTTCACTTGAGACTTGTGAGGAAGAGAAGGAGGGCACACATCTTGAGGAGGAGAAGGGGTGCACTTCATGAGGGTTTGAGAGAAACTCTTGGATCTTGGAGCTTTCATGGTGAGTTCATCCATGGAGCCTTAGCTTCCCTTTCTTGTCAAGAGCATTTTTATGGAGGAGGGGTGCATCTTGAGAGGAGAGCGCACTTGATTTCTTCTGATGCTCACCAGGAGAGGAGGTCTTGTCAGATCCAGTTGAGGTCTGATGCATGAGGAGACTAGGAGGAGGGCACATGCTTTCATGGTGAGAGATATCCATCTTCTATCTCAGTTTATTTATTGTGATCATTTCTGCTAGGAGGAGGGCGCATGGGTTGAGATGACTGGCAGCTACCTGGTAGCAGATCTGCTTGGAGGATTTGAGCTCTGACAGTTTCAGTGGAGAGGCAGCACAGGAGAGGA
>ML787232.1:126781-160708 GCA_009831015.1 Picea engelmannii
CAAAACTTCCTTAATATAGATAGCCAATACAATGCCAAGAGATCTCTTATGCTAATACAGAAAGTCCTCTCCTAGATATGTGCCACTCTCTCTCTCCTTTGCCGGTAACAGATCAGAACTTGTCTCTCAAACTGAGCAATTGAGTTTTTTTTAAGTGAGGTGCTAGCCTCCTTTATTTATACAAGTCTGGCACATGTGAAGTGTCTCTTCACTGGCAGGGCCGACTGCTCAAACTGGGTGGGTAAACCCACCTTTATTATATTTCTAGACTTCTTTAATATCTGTTGGGGCCGACTTCTTATTTTGCCTATTAAAATTGTCTTTTGACCAATCCGCAAAAGGGGATTTGGTCCTATTACAATAACCGACATGATCAATCCACAATGGGGATTGATCCTATGAATAATATATCAATAATAATAAGAATACTCTTTGCAGTTACATTATTTGAACACTTATTTCATTTGGATCTTGAGTTAAACATCCTAGAAGAAAAGAAAATGACATCTAGGGTTTATAAGTCTTTAGACCCTAGGGTTTGTTCTCTTGAAGATTGGTCCTAAGCGTATGAGTCTATAGTCTTATGGTTCCCAATCCTCACTCTTCTTGGCTATCTAAGTCTAAATTCAAAATGTAGCTTGACTCCATTGCCCAAGAGAAGGAAAACGGCACTAGTCCTCTTGCTATGAGTGTGTAAACTCCAATAAACTCACTCTCTTTCAAAAGATAACTTGTTGGGTGAATGCTTAATCACTTTCTTGTGCTCAATATTGCCAACAAGTTACAAATTCACTCAATAACTTGCTTCTGTTATAAGAGATAGTTACAGCCATTAGGGCTTGTTCAAATTGCTGATAACTTACTTAATATTGTGGTTTGAGAAGGCTAAATTCATTGTTAAACACTTGGATCTTGTTCCAATTATTAAGGGTTGTATTTTAAGATTTTATTGGCAATTTTTGAGGGCTGATTTCTTGCTGCTGTTACAAATATACTTTGCTGATAAAAACTGTTAGTTATTTCAAGATAAATTACAGAAGCCCTCCTTCATTTATAGCGAGTGTTTGGAGCCTCATATCTTACTTTTTAGACTTGGTTTTGGTTATTTTATACATTGGAATATTTCTTTCACACATGTGCAATCAAGTACTTTGCATAAACTCTTCCCAAACTATCCCATTTCCCTAAACCTAGCTTATCTCTTCACGTGACCAAGATAAGGGGCCGTAGACTTGCATCTAGCTTGCTATAGGATCCTTTGAGGTCAAAAGGGAAGCCTCCCTTGTGTTGGATCTCCATCCATCACTAAAACGAGGGAAGTACTTGTCTAGGTGACAGTGGGCTTTGCACAAGTGCTAAATCCTGTGATAACAGATATAAAACATCAAAAAACAAGAGACACTTGCATGTATATTCCCCAAGTAATTCAAAAATCCTATTGTGTAATAATGGAGAATATACATCCTAAAGCACTTTGGCATATTGATGGTGCTCATAAGATAGCTTTGAAATTTGTTGGCAGTAAATGCTTAGATTTTAGTAAAAATGACTACAACTGAAAGATGCCTAGAAGTGTCACAAAACTAGCATTGCTTATGAAGACATATTCATCTTAAACGAATGCCTATTTACTTTCATGTCTATATTTGAGATGAATTTATTTTTAAGCTCATCTTTCATAAAGAATTTATTTTTAAGCTCATCTTTCATAAACTTAGAACTGTGCATATTGATGACGTATTTATTTTCAATCATTACCTTAGCAGAGCTTTTAACATTGGAACTTTGTTGTTGCTCTAGATGCTATGACGCAGACAAAAAGCTTGATGAAGAAGATAGGCATCCTATCGATAGTAAGGAAAAGCATGTTCTTTGCCCTGTACGTAGTCATGGTCAGAAACCCCCCTTTTATATTGTTTGTATTTTCTGTTTGCTGAAGGCAATCTCCAGATTAAGATTCTTGTCCTGGAAATGTGTAGAGAATGCTAGTTTCTTCCTGATATTCCTTCTTTATGCTGATTCTTTATGTCATATTTCCAGAAACATGAAAGTATCACTGACTTGCCATATTAAATATTTGTGAAGATTGAGGTGACAGATAATCATATAGATATCAACAAGGATAAAGATGAGATTATAGAAAATGAGTTCTTTGATACTCGCCAGGCTTTCTTAAGCCTTTGTCAGGGGAATCACTACCAGTTTGACACTCTGCGCCGGGCTAAACATTCTTCCATGATGATTCTTTATCACCTTCATAATCCAATGGCACCTGCTTTTGTGAGTACATGTAATGTATGCCAACGTGACATTGAGACAGGACAGGGATGGCGTTGTGAGAGTTGCATTGATTTTGACATATGTAATGCTTGCTATCAAAATGATGATTGCACGGGTCACCCTCATAAACTGATAGCTCATCCATCAATTGCTGAGTACAATGCACAAAATCAAGAAGCTCGACAGAGAAGGGTCCTACAGGTATGAGGACATAAAGTACTTCGGAAAAGACATTGCACTTTCTGAATTTACCCCCTATTTAAATTTTAAAATATGCTCTTAAGTGGAAATATAAGGGAACACAAGTGCATTTTTCCAACAATCTTCCTGTCCTTTCAACAGTGTCTCCTCCCACCTTTAGATCTCTAAAGTTATTGTAAGGTTTGTTTAGTCCCTAGAGTTAATAAATATTACTTTCCAATAGAGGAAATATTTTCATATTTATGTGGAATCATGTGTCAAAATGTAAACTATCTCTTGCTAAACAATTCATCATAAAGGTTAAACACTTGATCTTTGCATGCTTTCTTCAGGTACTTCTTGATAGAGAGAAAGGGTGTTAAATGAGACTCAAAGTAAAAATATGTATTACATGAATCGAATCGAAGTGAAATATATATAAGATTGGAAGTATCTTTGTTTGGATGTTATAATGATTCTTTCCTAATTCTATAAAATGCAAATAGTCCTAATGAAAAACAGAAAGACATTAGAATGGGATGCCTTGATTAAAGTGAGTTAACATTATTTTTTTTTTGTTTCTGTTGGTTCGAGTCCTGAACTATCTTCGGAATACATTGTATTTTATTATTATAGCTGCAGATGATGTTGGACCTCTTGGCACATGCTTCTCAGTGTTGCTCTCCTCAGTGCCAATATACAAATTGTCGGAGAGTAAAAGGGCTTTTTCGTCATGGAAGACAGTGTAAAACTCGTGCTTCTGGAGGTTGTTCCCTTTGCAAGAAAATGTGGTATCTGTTACAATTACATGGACGGGCTTGCAAAGAATCTGAATGCCGTGTTCCTCACTGCAAGTATGTTATTCCTTTCCTGCTTAAGATTACAGATATTAGCTGTAACTAATAATATACTAGCCAGTACCATATTAATTTGGATACTGTGATTGTGATCTTTTCTTTGATGATTTTTACAGTTCTCTTTTGTAATGTTTTTGGAAGCATTACAGATTTGATCTATTGTTTTAATGTTCATGTCTCTATAGATAGGGACTTTGCATCCACAAGGCATACCTTTTCATTCTATTGTTTAGGGGATTTATCTTTTATATAGGTTTTGTGCTCATCTTTTCTATTAAAATTAGGTTTTGATATTTTTGGCTTAGTTTGTGCATAATTCAAATAATTGTTTTTTCTCTATTTTAAATTATCTTTGATTTTTTAATTCACTATTTAGCAACTATCAACCATAGAGCATGATGGTATTTTTCATTTTTTACTTGGCCTGTAATGCATACAAAAGAAACTACTAAAAAATCCAAGCAATTAATTTAGTACTATTACAAAGAATGCCATGTTCATGTTCGTGTGAAGTTTTGAGTGACTGCAATAATTAAAACTAAAATTGAAGAAAATTCTTGTATTGCAGTTATAATAATCAAAGGAAGTTTGAAAGATGATCTTTCCAGCAAATACTGTTATTTTTATATGACATGTTTGAAAGAGACAAGAATAGCATGACTTTGAGTTTGGCGAATCTCAGGGCTTAAATATAGTTCCATGCTTATTAGGCACCCATGTTCTCACAGTGACCTGGGAGGTCTGCACTGACTGCTTATGAATTTTCAATCGTCAGAGTTCATCTGCTCACAATTTAGCTCATAGTGGTTGGTGCATTCTCCAAATCACTGCCCCCCTAAAGGGTGGTGAATACTAAAAGCCCCATTTCTATGTGCCATGACTTGATCTTACCACTGAGGAAAAACTGGTGGATACTTTATCTTGAGCTCTAACTTGTGTTCACATTTATTTCCAGAGATTTAAAGGAACACAGTCGAAGGTTGCAACAACAAATGGAATCACGGCGCAGAGCTGCAGTTATGGAAAGGATGAGACAATGTGCTGCAGAGGCTTCTACCAAATTTAGCTGATGGAATGTAGTAGCAATTTATGCCATTTTTACAAGTAAAGCTTCCAAATTGGGAATGCTAGCTGAAGCAATTTCAATGTACTGCTGGCACAGTGACTAAATATTTATAATATATATTTCTGGGTGGGATACACATGCCTTACCTTGCATCGGAACAAGTCATGCATTGATATTGTACATCAGTAGTTCTTGATTGGCAGACTTTACAATTTTGACAGACTTCCATTTTTTATTTTTTGGGGAAAATCCTAGTCAGCATGTGCTAGTGTTTTTCAACCACATGGTTGTTTTTTGGCAACGTTCTGTTATGGTTGAGATATGTTTGATTTTGTCACTTATGCTTTTCTCTACTTTTAAATCGCATATTAGCATGTTTGTAACATATGCCTATATTTGAAATGTTGGCATACATTTGACAGATCTCCTTTTATTGGTAAAAATATGCTGAATAGTGTTTGGTCTTTCTACATAGACATCAGATGCAAGATTATTTTTTAGTTTAATTTTTGACAGAACACATATCAAGAAGATGGAAAGTGTTCCAGGGATTATGTCCAGCATTTGTCTGGCATAGATTTTCTACAACCTTGAATGTACATTCATACTGTTTTATGAAGTGGCCACATGTTTGTCTCTCAAACCAAAAGAAATCGATGTAATGGCTCATGGATTAACTTCTATTGTGGCACAAACCGTAACATATTTATTGAAATATAAGAGGATAAGAAATTAGATGTTTCCTTCATTCTGCATATAAGTGAATTGCCAGTTTATTTGTAGCAAGTGAGATTATCCACCCTGTCATAAACTTCACAGTGCAACCCACGGAAGCCTCCCACCAAAAGATCCAGCCCTAGGCACCTATAGGTATAGGCAAGAGATTCCAGACCCAAATAAGAAACACTCAACTTGAACAAAGTTGAAGGAGGCGAGTCAACCAAATAACCAATTGTAATCAAAGTCTGAATAGGGAGGTGATCACAACCCGTCACATCCATCAGCACATCCACGGGGCAAAGCTTGCTTTAAAGACATATCCCCCCAAGGACCATAAATCGGATCCAACCATGCCTGAACCCTATCATGACCTTGTCTAAAATCAGTCCATGTGAACCAATTACCATAATCAAGCCCCTTTTGTTTCCAATTTAGGTCAAAATATTAAGAAAGGCCTTTCACCAGCCCCATGCCTGCTCATCACTGAACCTGCACCACCACAATGATCACTCTGGAAATCACCTCCAACAATCAACTCTGCTGCTAGGAGAGAAGCAACCATCCAATCCCAAAGTCTACTACACTTCAAATTGAGGTTAAAAGCATAAACAACACAACCCCATCAAATGATCTTGCACCAATAGGGTGACGCAAACACACTAGTTCTCAAGATTGGAACCATTATCTACCACAAAGCTTTGCAAATAGGAGGAAAGGGTAATCACCATCGCCCCACTCCCCTGATAGTGATCTGAAGCCCAAAAACAATTCCAACAATAATTCAGCCTGTTTTGAAGCTCAAATCCTGTCAACTTGACCTCCTACAAGACAATCACATCTAGACAAAAACATTGCAAAACACCACTGACCACATGTTTTCGACTAAGAATCATCATCTTGCAAACATTCTAGGACAATAAGGAGAGCTTCATTCCAAAGGAAGATGAAATCCTAAGTTATTGTACTGGTTGTCCATGTCAAATCCATCCAAACCTAGAGTGCAATGATCAAAGTATTGAACCATTGTGTTCTTATAGGACTTCAACCGTAACTTGGGGTTAAGATTTCTACTGTCTTGTCTACATGAGCAGGAGAGGAAACCACCTTCTTCTTGTTAGACTTGAACTGCCATTCGGTGTCAATCTCCATACCACTAGGCCCAAAGGGAATGAAACCATCCTTGATCACAAGACCATGGTTCCGAGGCGCATGAGGTTGCTCCTTCACCAAAGAAGAACCACTGACTCATGGTTGCACCATGGGGCTAGTAGGGACTGTTATAGTGCAAGTTGTAGGTTGGGCAAAGCCCAACTCAACTACAAAACAAGTGCTACAACTTGGGAATCATACACCCAATGTCACCTCGATGTAGGTCACACACTTAAAGGGTGACTAGGTCACTCTAGGGAGGCAATCTTGGTGACCCTAGGGGGATTGAGATGGAGATGGAGAAAAATGGAAGTGAAGCCCCTAGAGGTCAAGTCTAAGTGGAATAAAAGGTAGGAAGAGATGCATTGCAAGTCAAGTAATTGCTGCCCCACAGGTATAGTACTTCTCTGGATGGTTGTACCTGCCCGAGACACAAGAAATGACACTTTGCAATGATATATGTTAGTTGGATCAGCAAGTTAAGCTTGTTATCCCTAATTTGAAGCAATGGATAACCGTATATATCAGCAAGTAAATAGTACTATAAGCTGCTCAATAAGTGCTAGAGATCAAGTAGAAAATACAAGAAAGACTAGCTAAACTCAAGATGAAAAGTCAATATACTAGCACAAAAGATAAGGTTGTTGTAAATACTTGTCTGCACCAAATTATATCAATCTTATGGTTGTAACATTCAATGTATTACAACAAGAAAATCAGTCATTGAAATCTCCTCAAACTTTGCCAAAAGGTGCGTCGGGCGAAGGAGAGTAAGTGTGCAAACTTTGAGCAAAATCCAATGGTTGATAAGAGAGTTATTCAAGCAAATGAGTTGGGTTTTCTACAGCCCCAATGGATGAAGATGCAATTTTGTAACAACAACAAGAAGTAGCCCCTTGATGGGGACGCCCTAGTGGCTATGAGGTGCCCAAGGCATAAGGAGTACAATCCACTTTGCACGAAGTAAAAATGACCAAAATTCACGTTTCCCAATGCAATATTTTTTTCTCCAATGCAATAATAAATGACTAGTTCCTTTACTATTGGGTTAATGGGGTCATGAAGAGCTAAAGAAGCTACCTCCTTGGGGGTGTAAACCCTTTTACTTCCCAAGACAAATTTCTCTAGCTAGGGTTTAAGCTAAGAGGGTGTATGTCCTTATACTTCTCTTAGCAAACCCTTATTAAAGCAATAAGATAAAGCATAAAGTGATGAAGACTATGGTGGGGGTGTATGCTCTTATACTTCCCACCTAGTTCCTAGCACAATAACCTTGACTTGAAACAAATGATACCAAGAGAGTAAAAACCATACCAATTCAAGGAAGAATGCCAAGATAATCCACCACAATAGCAAGAGATGAACCTTCCAAGGTTAGTGCATCATTCCCATCAACCATAACATCAAGAGATAACCATAACAAGTGCTAAAGAGATAAAAGAGCCAAAGATAGTTGAAAATTTCAGACCAAGTCCTCTCATAAGAGGGAGAGTTATAATGAGATCTTGTGATCTCTATTTATACAAAATGTAGCTAACATAGTTTGTCCATAAATTAAGGAGTAAATCACAATATTAGGGGTCAACCACCCTAATCTTGCCCCCTTAACAAAGTAATATTAAACAATTCACTTAAAATTTCACTTTTTGCACAAATAAAACCCTAATTTAGGATGGCGTCGCCCCTTTAGGGAACGTTTTGCCACTTTGAGGAAGTCGTCGGTGTTGGAGAAGCATGGGTAGGCCTCCAGAGGCCACATGTCAAGCATCTAAGCACTCTCATCATGGTGAAGACCTTTCTCCTCCTCAAATGTCCATGTGTCAAAAGAGTGGCATCTCACCACCATGCCTTAGCCCCAAAAGCATGTGTCAAGCTCAAAAATAGGACGTTTTGCCCCTCCTAGGAAAATCGTTTGGTAAGTGAGGGATGGGCTAGGTCGTCCAAGTCATTGTCAAGGCCTTCCAAGTCTAATCTCTCTCATCCAGCATGCGGGCCCCTAGCATCCAACTTGTGGGCTTGTAGCCCCATGGAAGTCCAAGCTAGGCTTTTTCTCCCAAAATTGTCCACCAACTAGGTCCTACAAAGACAAATGAGCACGCCCTCCAAGGATCTCAAGTCATAACATCATGATAAGTGAATCCAATCAATAAATAAGCCATCTAAGCATGTGCTTCAAAGATCACTATATCAAACAATTAACAACTCAAAGACAGTATGCGACTTGTCAAGCTTGAGTATGGGAGGGTTGATGAGGTGTTTTATTGGGTAGATCTTTCCCTAAGTCAAGGAGAGTTTCCAAGAGATCCCTCTCTAAGCCATGTAAAGTGGATGAAGTGGTCGGGGTCAAGACTCAATGGGCATAGGGCTCATGGCATACAAGGGGTCATAGTGTCTCATTCATGGGTGCCTTTGTAGAGGGTGTGTGGTACCTTCGTTCGCAATGCACTTTTTCCAAGCCCATCAATTGTCTTTTATCTTTCTTTATTTATTTTCTTTTAATATAGCATAAGGAGAGGTTGAAGGTCATTGCCCTGGCATGGTGACCAGGTGATGGCAATGTCACCCACAAACACCTAATGGAAATGAGAAGGTTGGCTCATGATGAGACCCTCTTTCTCTCAGCCATGCAACTGAGAGCCATTACCCTGGTTTGGTGACCAGATGATAGTAATGTCATACCACTAGATATTCATGGACGTGATAGGTCGACTCGTGATGAGACCTCCTATCCTTCAACTAACCTTTCAAGCATTCTTTATTATATTGTGGGTCCCCTTTATTCAAAGATAAGTGTTTCATTGCTTTCTTGGGTGATCCCTGGACGAAGCATCTGGAAGGTTTAAACAAGGCTTTTATGTTTTACCCAACATCAACACCTCTAGGCCTTCAGCCCCTTCTTCCCGTAGAATGAGGGACAACCCCTTCTTGGGTCAATACACCCTAAAATCCAAAGAGATAAGGAAATGGAGGGGAACAATTATGGAAAGTGGTAAGTATGGTAAAAAACGCTACAATGGCTCGTTAAAGGAGTTCCCAATAGCAAACCCATCCCCAAGGAAAACCACTTACTAGGCACAATGTCAACCACCAATGTGACGCAAGACAAAAGGCATAATCTCCCAGCATATATCATGAAATCTAGAGCAATCTAAGATACACCATAATCAAATGGCTGAAATATTGAAATGTTGTTCACCATAATACTGACTTGTACCTCATGGAGCAAGGCCCACTTCCTTCCGGAAGCCAGCTGATGTGGTGGGTGCCATCTGTAAACTTGTGACCATCTGTGGTGGTAAATGGGTTTCCCATCTGTGCAAAAGGGTATAGTTGGTCATGTAGTCTCTCGGTACTCCATATCTGTAGCCTGAGGGCCTCAAAACATAATCTCCTTAGTTATCCACAAAATGGGGATAACATCTAGGTCCTACTTGGGGACATGTGCTCGTCATAGTGTGCATGAGAACCGCATCATCTCTTGGTAGACTTGTGCCTGCAAGGGAACATCAAACCATCAAGTGCGGGATGGCCTACTCATCCTTCTTCTCATATTATTATAATCAAAACCAACTAAGCTAGAAAAATAAATTTTTGGCATTTTTTCAAAAAAAATCTAAGCTAAGCATGAAATCAATATGCAAGTAGAGAAAAATGAAAACGAGATGCATCTAAACCAGTATGAGCAATCAAGATGCAAATGCAAGGAATCAAAATGACTAACCTACTTACCTGGGGCCTTGGGGTCCAGAAGATCACGTGCTGGATGATGTCAGGTGAAGTCATACAACCAGTGCAACCATTTGATCATCTCATCAAAGTATCTCCCCCCATGCTTAATCATATGATACAACAAAGATAAGTCAAGCACATAATCGATCATGAAATAAAACTCATGAAGATGGGTGGGAGGGAGGAAATCATGTTGGAAAGAGAAACCATCATCCCGATCATCTCGCCTGAAAGTGTAGCCACAAGACTAATTAATCCATCTCTGAAGGGGGCTACTATATATAGACGACGGCTCGTCTTCATCTTCACTTAGAAGATCACTGCTCCTTGAAGGATGAGAAAGGACAAGAGATCTAAAGAAAACCTTGTGATTTCCCAAACAAGAGGAAACAGGGTAAGGCACAACCTTAGAGAAAAACTTCTTCATCGAACTCAGGAAACATCTCTTCTTTCTCTGCAAAAGCCTACCTAAAGTCTCAACATGAAAGTACTTATGTTTGGTAGTATGGACCTCGAATTGCTTTGGGCGGGCCACGACCTGGTGTCTATCAAAATCTGAGTATGGTGGTTGAAAGTCATCCTGAAAACGTTGCATTAGGTCGTCCTCAAATGGATGGAACAAATCTATAACCATATCATCGGGTTGGCACATATATGGACCATCTGGCTGTAAAAAGAAATCCTCTGAAGAAATGCTTTTCATATCCTTTATCCAAGATGTGCCTTCAATGTCGTAGATAGGATCTCCGTAAAAAATGAAACAACCCAAATCATATCTGGATCTCCCAATCTGTATGAAATCATCAATGTGATCGTCAAGTGTATCTAGGGGTTGTTCCATGATTTCATTTGCATCATAGAAGTTGATTACTTCGTCACAAGACTAGATAACATCATCTTCTTCGAAAGGGACAATAGAGGACAATGTCTCGTTCATGTCTTTTGCAAGAAAAACTTCATCGAGAGCCTTTTGGCAGTTTTCTTCATTTCCACAGTCATGGAACAAAGCATCATCAAAGTTCTCAAAATAATTATAACTCATCATGTTCTCTTCTTGATGTGCAGGAGGAGTAGAGGTTTGGATGTCCTCATCAAGTGGAAGAGAAGATACTTCATTTTCATCATATGTTTCATATGGATCTTCTTCATCGGGATCTTCTTCCAGCCTTTCTTCATATATGGTCTCATCATCGATCGGAAAACCTTCTCGACAAAGAGTGTGTTTGAGCTCTTGGAAAGCATCTTGCAAACTTTGAGTAGTTGGTCGATATTGCCTGAGAAATTCTTCAATGACCTTTGTAGAAGAAGGGATATTCTTTGGATCACATGAGTACGCAAGCCAATCCTTTTGACTTGATTCTAGAGAAGACACAAAAATTTTCATCAACACATCTTCATGTAACACATTTAAGCTCAATGCATACTTCATATAATTCACGACATGGGTCACTGCTAGAGCTAGATCACCGTCAAATTTGGGGCAACTTGCTCTCCATTCTGTTGGACAATGATTTGGATAGCCAGGGACATTCTGAACATCAAGATAAGGATAAACATTATGGAATTCCCATGGTAAGTAATGTGAGGCCATGGTTCCATCACTTAGGGTAGTAACTCAATGGAGTCGCTCGATGAGCTCAAGGCTCATCAAGGGAAGAAAGGGGAAAAAGGGAAAAGTGGGTTTGTGGAAGGTCAAGTCGTCAAATGAACTTCGAGGTGAGATCATCAAGGAAAAGGGAAAGGGAACGTCCCTTAGGTGGAGTTGCCAAGCAAGCTAAGGGAAAGACTTTGGGATAGCTTACCAAAGTGTCGTTAGGGTACGAAGAAGATTCAAAATCTTCCCCGACAACGGCGCCAAAATGTTATAGCGCAAGTTGTAGGTAGGAAAAGCCCGACCCAACCACGAAACAAGTGCTACAACTTGGGAATCCTACACCCAATGTCACTTCGATGTAGGTCATGTTATCACACAGTTTGTAGTTGTAGCAAAAGATGGTTGGAAGAAGGGAAAACTGGCGAAACTGAGACTATCCTACCACTATCTCCTCAATAGGATAGCTCTTTCTGTTTAGGGTGGTAGGCCCAGGGGAGACGTCCCCAGTGACCTGGGGTTTTGAGAAGGCAAAGGCTTATGGCTAAGTAGAAGTTTTCTCGCTCACAAGTCATCACCGATCAGAAAGTCCGACTAATCAACCAATAAGATAAAGATAACCGGAAGTACAAATGATACCCAAAGTGTACCTGCCCGAGACAAAGCAACAAGAAAACTATACATGCACAAGGTCACTTGCTTGGTTAGTACTTCATATAATCAAAGACTTTTTGATATAAAGAAATTGACCAATAATATTAATGAAGCAAATCAATGATATAAACTAGAAAATGATTACAATATATCACTTCACAATAAATGCTAAAGAAGCTTCACAATTATCAATGGCAATTTATCATCAATGTAACAATACTAGAAGCAACGCCTTAGCCAAACAAGCAATTGCTTTAAAGACACAATAAATGTTAGATGGATATGTTTATAACACAAATAGATGACAACAACAATAGGGTTAGTAATTGTTAGTCCAAGCTAGGGTTAAGAGTTAAAGGTTGTTCAAGAGTATTTAGGAGTTGTGATAAAAAAGGCTCAAGTATAAGGTCTTAAATCAATGCGTTATCAGGGTAAATGGAGTCAAAAGGTTGCAAAAGTTGAAGGGTCGAAGAGATAGTGACAGGGCCAAAGACAAGAGGGATATGATGGTTGAAGTGTTGTTAAGGCAAGGCTTCAACCTATCAACCCTAGGGGAAGACGACTCACTAAGGTGTAGAAACCCTAGGCCTTAGTGCGTCTTCCTCCTTCTTTAGCTCAAAGGGTAAAGATGAAACAACTAGGATAGAAGAGTAAAAGGTAGAGTGTTTCTATGGCAAGGCTCTAACATCTATCTTCATCAAATTAAATTGGCTCTTAGCATAACTTGGTAGGGACATGAAACAAGGACACCAACATGTGATCATTCCCTAGGGTTTAATCCAACAAATTTAATCAAAATGCAAGTAAAATATACCATAACCATTCAAACAAAGAAGGATTTGCAGAAATTCACTTACATTAACCATGCATTCATTTAGCCAAACCCTAGTTGTAAACCTTCCACCAAGAAAATGCCAAAATAGCAAAAAAAAAGGCTAGTTCAACAAGTGTGCATCAAAATTTCAGCCAAAAACCCTAAAGGAGGGCGCAAATTTCAAACCTCACCAAGAGTGTGTGAAAGATGATGATCAAAATGAGAGTTTTAGCTCTCTACTTATGCAATATCAATGACCTTTATTAAAATTTAGGTCACCAAAAGGTCGACAAGGCCAAAATACAAAATAATATTGTTTTACATTAAATGTCATAAATTAAACTCGAATCAAGCAAAAGTAAAGACGTCATGCCCTTTATAGGGTGATGTTATCCCCTTTTAGGGAAACATTGGCCTCCTGGAGAAAAAAGTTAGCCCTCCTTAGGCCTCTCCAAGATGCCACACGTGCCACAACTACCACAAATGCCTCCCCAAAACGTCCATAATGTTGGATTATGTCATAGGCATCATGGGTGACATCATGGGCCTTCCAAGGCCAATGTTTCAGTGGAGAGGGCACAACCCCCCTGGGTTAGGCTCTGCCAAGGTGCCTTTGTGGAACGTTCTCCTCTTCTTTGGTGCAAACCCCTCTGTCATGTCTCTGCCCCCTACTGGGGTCTCAACATCCATTTGGTGGGCTCTTTAGCCCCATGGAGGTCTGAATTGATCATCTCCCCATGTGTCCTAGTCCAATATGGTACCTGTCCGTCGGGTATGATCCTGCACATCAACAAATACGCCCTCCATGGGCTCATAAGTCACATGGATCATAGCAATGTCAATCACATCTAATCATCATTTTTTTATCAAACATGTGCATAAAACCCTTTTTACCCTATCAAGTGCTCAAAGACATTATACAAATCTATAAGGAAAGTTTGGAGGAAGTGACAGGGCGTCCTATTGGGCTAGTGTCCACTGGAAATGGGATGTTTCCGAAAGAAATCAAATCCAAGTCATGTTAATGGATGAGGTGGATAAGGGATACCCTGACAAGGGGTGCAGTGATAATATGGAAATGCAAGGCTTACCTGTGGGTGCCTTTGTGGAAGGCGAGCTGCACCTATCTTGGATGCAAATGTTTCCAAGCCCATTAATGTCTTTTATTCTTTATTCTTTATTTATTTTTATTTCAATAAGTTAATCAGGGAACAATGCCCTGGCATGGTGACCAGTGGTGGCAATGTTACCCACAAGCACTTTCACGGAAATGAGAATGTTGGCTCGTGATGAGACCCCCTTTCTCTTGGCTATGCCACCAAGAGCCACTACCCTGGCATGGTAACCAACTGCTAGTAGTGGCATACCGCTAGATGCTCATGGACCTAATAGGTTGGCTCATGATGAGACCATGTATCCTCTGACTAGGTCTTGTTTTATTATTTTTATGGGTCCCTCTTGTTTCTTGCTGAGAAGCTTTTTGTTGCTTTCTCGGGGATCCCTGGGCGAAGCATCTCGAGGTTTTATTTTTAGGATTTTATCTTTTGCCAACTACTTTTACCTTCTGGGCCTTTAGCCCCTTCTTCCCACAAGGCAATGTGCAACCCTTAAATGATTGGCCAACCTAATGCCCAGACCAATGTAATGGGATGGATGAGCGGGAAGTAAGATGGAAAGTGGTAAGTATGATGGAGCAGACGATGACTCTTCAGAAATCCCCCCAGTAACAATTCAAAACCTATGGGCACAAGCTTACTAGGGCATCCTGTCATTCCCCCGAGACATGGTCAAGTGGATAAGTATAAGATCCAAGCACCCGTTAGAAACAAAAAGAACTAAATGCACATATTCAAAGGTTTTGATGATCAAAGTGACACATACCATGATACTCGGACTCATTACCTCATGGAGCAAGATCCATCTCTGTTACAGGACCAAGTTGAGGTGATGGATTGTGTTGTTGCTGACAAAGTGGAGTTGTTGAAAGGAAGAAAAGAAGGGCCCTCCAAGGCCATGCTCAAGTCGATCTAGCTCTCAGTACTCCATGTCTAGGACCTGTGGACCTCGAGACATAATCTCCTTAGTTATCCCTAAAAATGGGGGATGACAGGTCCCACACTTCAAGGGTGACTAAGTCACACTAGGGAGGTGATATCGGTGACCCTAGGGGGATTGAGATGGAGATGGAGGGAAATGGAAGTGAAGCACCTAGAGGTCAAGTCTAACTAGAATACAAGGTAGGGAGAGATGTCTTGCAAGTCAAGTAATTGTTGCCCCACATGTATAGTACTTCTCTGGATGATTGTACTTGCCCGAGACACAAGAAAAGACACTTTGCAATGATATATGTTATTTGGATCAGTAAGTTAAGATTTTTTCCCCTAATTTGCAGTAGTTGATAACAATATATATCAACAAGCAAATGGTACTATAAGATGCTCAATAAATGCTAGAGATCAAGTAGAAAATACAAGGGAAAGACTAGCTAAACTCAAGATGAAAAGCCAATATTCTACCACAAAAGATAAGGTTGTTGTAAATACTTGTCTGCAACAAAGTATATTAGCCTTATGGTTGTAATATTCAATGGCATGCAACAAAAAAATCAACCACTCAAAAGTGCCAAGAACTAGCCCAAAAGATGTGCCCTAGTTAGTAGAAGTGAGCCAAATTTAGGAGTTAGTTTAGGGTTAGTTTAGGAGTTATGAGAGTGTTAGTGGCTAGGGTTATGCAACTCTAATGGATGTAGGTTAAAGTTTGTAACAACGATTAGAGTATTGGGAGAGAGAGGACGCCCTAGTGGGGGAAGGCTCCTCTCAATGAGGCAAATCAACTTCAAGAAAGAAAACTTTCAAAAGATAAAAAATTATGTTTCCCAAGGCAATATTTTATTTCTCCAATGCAAAAAAGTATGACTAGTGCCTTTACTATTGGGTTAATGGAGTCAAATAAACAAAGAGCTTAGAGAAGCTACCTCCTTGGGGGTGTAATCCCTTTTACTTCCCAAGGGAAGTTTCTCTAAGCTAGGGTTTGAGCTAAGAGGGTGTATTCTCTTATACTTCTCTTAGCAAACCCTAGTGTAATCAATGCGATGAAGCAATAAGATGATGAAGACTATGGTGGGGGTGTATGCCCTTATACTTCCCACCTAGATCTTATCATAACAATACTTGACTTGAAGAAAATGATAACATAATAGTAGAAAACCATACCAAGATCAAGAAAAATGCCATGACAATCCATCACAAGAGCTTGAAAAGCATCATTCAAGCCTAGTGCCTCACTCCTCCATCAACCATTCATCCATATAGCCATAAACAAGTGCACAAGAGATAAAAAGAGCCAAGTGTGGCGCAAATTTCAGACCAAGTCCTCTCACAAGAGGGAGAATTATAATGAGATCTTATGATCTCTATTTATACAAAATGTAGTTAACATAGTTTGTCCATAAATTAAGGAGTAAATCACAAGATTAGGGGTCAACAACCCTAATGTTTCCCCCTTAACAAAGTAATATTAAACAATTCACTTAAAATTTCACTTTTTGCACAAATAAAACCCTAATTTAGGAGGATGTAACCCCTTTAAGGGACGTTTTGCCACTTTGAGGAAGTTGTTGGTGTTGGTGAAGCATTGGTAGGCCTCCAAAGGCCACATGTCAAGCATCTAAGCACTTTCATCATGGTGAAGACCTTTCTCCTCCCCAAATGTCCATGTGTCAAAAGAGTGGCATCTCACCACCATGCCCTAGCCCCAAAAGCATGATGTCAAGCTCAAAAATAGGACGTTTTTCCCCTCCTAGGAAAATCATTTGGCAAGTGAGGGTTGGGCTAGGTCGTCGAAATCATCATCAAGCTCTTTCAAGTTTCATATCTCTCATCTCGCATGCGGGCCCCTGGCATCCAACTTGTGGGCTTGTAGCCCCACAAAAGCCCAAGCTAAGTTTGTTCTCCCAAAATTGTCCACCAACTAGGTCCTACAAAGACAAATGAGCATGCCCTCCAAGGATCTCAAGTCATAACATCATGATAAGTGAATCCAATCAATAAATAAGCCATCTAAGCATGTGCATCAAAGATCACTATATCAAACCATTAATAGCTCAAGGACACTATGTGACTTGTCAAGCTTGAGTATGGGAGGGTTGACGAGGTGTCCTATTGGGTGGATCTTGCCCTAAGTTAAGGAGAGTTTACAAGAGATCCCTCTCTAAGCCATGTAAAGTGGATTAAGTAGTCAGGGTCAGGACTCAATGGGCATAGGGCTCATGACATACAGGGGGTCGTAGTGTCTCATTCATGGGTTCCTTTGTAGAGGGTGTGTGGTACCTTCGTCTGCAATGCACTTTTTCCAAGCCCATCAATTGTGTTTTATATTTCTTTCTTTATTTTCTTTTAATATAGCATAAGGAAAGGTTGAAGGTCACTGCACCAGCGTGGTGACCAGGTGATGGCAATGTCACCCACAAACACCTAATGGAAATGAGAAGGATGGCTCATTCTCCTTTCTCTTAGCCATGCAACTGAGAGCCATTGCCTTGGTTTGGTGACCAGATGATAGTAATGTCATACCACTAGATATTCATGGACATAATAGGTTGGCTCGTGATGAGACCTCATATCCTTCAACTAACCTTTTAAGCACTCTTTATTATATTGTGGGTCCCTTTTATTCAAAGATAAGTGTTTCATTTATTTCTTTGGTGATCCTTAGGAAAAGCATTTGGAAGGTTTAAACATGGATTTTATCTTTTACCCAACATCAACTCCTCTGGGCCTTCATTGCCTTCTTCCCATAGAACGAGGGACAACCCCTTCTTGGGTCAATACACCCTAAAATCCCAAGAGATAAGGAAATGGAGGGGAACAATGATGGAAAGTGGTAAGTATGGTCAGGAACAATACTATGGCTCATTAAAGGAGTTCTTAGTAGCAAACCCATCCCCAAGGAAAACCAGTTACTAGGGAACAATGTCAACCACCAAGGTGAAACAGGGCAAAAGACATAATGTCCAAGCATATATCATGAAATCTAGAGCAATCTAAGATACAACATAATCAAATGGCTTAAATATTGAAATGATGCTCACCATAACACTGTAACACACCCGACCCCTAAGTACCCTTTCTAGGGATGGGGCATCAAAATTTTTCTCACTTTAATCATCTTGAATCTCCTTTCAGAGGTCTCCATCCTCTTCTACTCAACCGTATCTTTCTAATAACTGCTACCAGGCTCAAATCTGAGCTCTGGATTGCAAGTTATTGCCTCAAGAAGTCTTCGAGCGTTATTAGTAAAGGACCACATGGCACCCACGAAGGTCCGTCTTATTCGTACCATCCCAAGTTCCCCGAAATCTCGAAGGTTCCCCCGTGTTCCTACATCCACGGTGGAATTCCATCCATCGTCCAATCCAACAACGATACTTTATCCTCATTTAACACATAAGCTATAGGGGAGTTCGGCATTCGACACTTTGGCATTGAACACCCCTTTTCCTTTCTACGTGCAAATCCTCTGGAGTCTCGAAATCCTGAACTTTCGAAGGAGCCTGCAATCTTACCACATGGCTCCGGCCTTCGACCCTTTTGGCTTATCTATGAAACTACCCTCCAAACCTCTGGAGTCTCGAAGTCCCGGACTCCCGAAGGGTCCACCCTTATACGTGTTGGCGTATTAAACGCAAAGTTAAGGACAGGTGGGTCCCGAGTACTCCACTCGCCAAATGGACCAAGCAAATATGTGTCAGGGGAGTGACACGCGGCAAGGTAGAGATGACACGTGGCCCCTTCAGTGGGTGACACATGTCACATTCTAATGGGTATGTTATCGCACAATCTGTACTTGCCCAAAGCCCAAGGCCAGTAAATACAATATTGGCGTAACAGGGAGTGACCTATCACTGTCACCTCAATAGGAAATCCCTTTCTGTTTAGGAGTATATCAAAGTTACCCCAAGGGAGACGTCCCCAGTGACCTAAAGGGCTAATAAGACTAAGGAAAGGATGGAAGAAAACCCCCTCTCTCACTGGTCACTCAAGTCAAAAGTTTCTTAAGGTCTTTAAGGGATGAAGCAACAGTCAAAATGGAGTGTACCTGCCAGAAACAAGACAACAAAGAAAATATGGCAACTTTCAAGTACAAATATGATGTCAATGCTTCTTAAGACCATGAACCTTCAAAAAATAGGCTAGCTGATATGAAGTTGCAGTAATGTAACTGTCTACAACAACAATAAGTATTTTGTAACAGCCACAAAAAATATGCCTTGAAATTGCTTGAAAAATAAAAGAAAATGTAGCTTTAACTAGGCTGAATGATAGTTAATCGCCACAAGAAAATTTGGCAATGTATGGCTAGCATTTAATGTCACTTATGAAGAGAATTTTCTGCAGTTAGATGGTTGTAGCAATCTTTTGAAACAACAACAAATTCTAGTGCTCAAAATTGCAAGGAAACACCATGTAAACTTGGCATTTATCTAGTAGATTTACTGGCAATTGTCATAAGAAATTTCTGAGTGATCTAGGTGCAAGCTATGTAGGTGAATGCAACAAATTAGTATGAATTAGTATGGTTGTAGCAGTGATTTGCAACATCAATGAGTTAGTTAATGAATTAGTCTAGTTTAGAGTTAGCAAAAGTTAGCAAAAGCTTCAAGGAAGAGAGTTTGAGTGTTGAATCAATCCTTCAATAAGAGAGAGGCTAGAACTAGTGCCTTTTAGGGATTATGGAGTCAAGTGGATGTCTTATTCTAAGGTTACAAATCAATTTTGATAGTGCACAAAAGTCCAAGAGGAATGCATAGGAGAAGTAATAACTTAAGTCCCCCTATGTATTTTCCTCAAGAAAACAAGATACTAGGGTGTAGGCAATTCTAGGCCACCTTGCTCTCCTTAGGCTTGTTATGTGATAAGAACTTAGGCAAAGATAACTAGGTCAAAACCTTAGAGTGCTAGGAAACTAGGGCTCTAGGGTTTCACTAGTTACTAGATCAATTCAATGAAAAGTTTGGCAAATACAAAGTAAGAAAGTAGCAATTTAAGTTCCTTACTTCAAGCATTAAGCATATCATGCAATTTCATAATCTTGTATGAGAAAATAAAACCATACTTAAACCATTCAATAGATGACAAAAGATGTAGATTTTACCTACTTGCACCAAGAATAATCATGAAATACCATGCAAGATCACCATAAAAGCTTCCAAGATTGATCCAACTTGTCAAAAATTAGTTTTATACAAGAGTATGCCTCACAATTTCAGCCAATAGCCCTTTTAGGGAGAAAATTCAGACCTCTCCTCTTGTGTGAGGAGTTTTGATGTAAACATGAATGTACCTTTTGTTTATTTATACAAAACTGGTGACCTTTAATTAATTTTCTGGTCAAAATAAGGCCGACCTGTCCAATTTACAAATAAATTCAAATTAGACATAAATAAAATTGATTAGCACCTAAAAATACTCCCGAGGGTGAATTCATGCCCTTCTAGGGTGACGTTGAGCCCCTAAGGTAGAATGTCGGGCTCCAGATGTTGAACGTTTGGCCTCCAAAGGCCCTAGATGATGCCCACACATGCCAACTAGCTCACAATTTCCCTCAAAATGCAAACCCTAGCTCTGGATGATGTGCAGGGTCATGATGGTGACGTCATGGGCTCTCAAAGGTCAACGTCCAAGTGGAAAAGCAAGATCTCCCTGGGTCTAGGTCTGTCAGGGTGCCTCCAAGGTGACGTCCTTCTTTCTTCCTAGTGAAAATCTATGATTTCTTGTTTCCCCTGACTGGGGTTACAACATCCATCTATGGGCTTTCAGCCCCATGAAGGTTCGAGCTAATCATTCCCCTATGTGTACATGTCCACCGGGAAAGGTCCTGCAACAACAGCAAGTACACCCTCTAGGGGTTCATAAGTCACAGGGATCATAACATGTAAATCACATCCAATAATTAAATTACCCAAACATGTGCGTCAAACTCCCTTTTACCCAGACAAATTCTCAAAGACGTTATGCAATCTAACAAGCCAGGTTTGGAGAAGGTCATAGGGTGTCCTATTTGGCGAATCCTCCTTAAGTTTGGGGTGTTTCCTAGGTGAGAACCAATCCAGGTCATGTGAGTGTATGAGGTGGCGTGGGGTAGTGTTTGGGCATGGGGTGCAGTAATAACAGGGAAATGTAAACCTTACCTATGGGTGCCTCTGTAGAGGGCGAGTTGCAACTTGTCATAGTTTCCAATGTTTCCTAGCTCATTCATTGTCTTTTATTCTTAACTTCATTGCTTTTGATCTTTTGTTTTTATGCTTCAAGGGAAGAGTTGAGGGACATTGTCCTAGCTTGGTGACCATAAGTGACACTGTTATCCACAAGCATTTCACGGAGATGAAAAGGTTGGATCATGATGAGACCCCCTTTCTCTTGGCTATGCCACCAAGAGCCACTACTCTGATTTGATGACCAGATAGATGGTAATGTCATACCGTTGTATGCCCATGGTCATGATAGGCAGGCTCATGATGAGACATCTCATCCACCAACTAATACCTTGAGTGTTTGTTTTTCTTATGGGTTCCCTTTTCTTACTGAGAAGATTTTTACTACTTTCTCGGGAATCCTTGGGAAAAGCATCTCAAAAGTTTCATCTTTGGATTTTAACTCTTGCTAGCTACTTTTACCCTCTGGGCCTTTAGCCCCTTCTTCCCACAAGGCAAGGTACAACCCTTCCTAGTGTGACAAATCCCAATGCCCGAACAAAGGTAGGGGGAGATGAGAGGAATAAATATGGAAAGTGGTATGTATGGAGGGAACGATTGATGACCTTTCAAAGACCCACCCAATGGAAACCCATCCTAAAGGGAGATCAACTTACTAGGGCATCATGTCACCCTTCCAGGTATGAACAAGTTAAAGAGCATAATTCCCAAGAAAACGTTATGAAATGATGGATAATTCAATGCAACATATTCAAGTGCTTCAATAATCAGAGTGACACATACCATGATACTTGGACTCATTACCTCATGGAGAAAGACTTACTGTTGCTTCAGGACCAGGCTAGTGGGATGGATGTTGTTGTTTCTGATAAATGAGTTGCAATGAAGAAAAGAGGGGCCCTTCGGGGCCATGCTCAAGTCATTTGGCTCTTGGCACTCCATGTCTAGGACCTGTGGGCCTCAATACATGATCTGCTTATTTATCCCTAGGGTAGGGGATAACAAGGCACATAGGGTCTGTAAAACATACAAATCGAGGTGACACATGGCACTTCAATCGTGGGTCCACATCACCTTGGGTGACGTTAGTGTGTCACGTCACTCCAGACTGATAGCCTTCCTACTCCTTTAGATCTCACGGTTAAGATGTGTCCACGTAGACCAACTAATCTACAGCCTTCGTTACTTCGTAATTTCAGCATTTGGGTGTTCCACACGCTTACCACCCCCTTTCTCCAGGAGTGGTCAACGTCGCACTGACCTTGGCATAGATCCAATGGTCGGGAAATACCTCAATGCGCCTCTAGATATATGGTTCGCGTTAATTCGCAACTCCGACATTCGGGGTTTTCGGTGTTATAACAAATTCATTCTCCCGAAGTAGGACTTTGTCGAGGTGTTGTATGCAAGTCCCTCTAACGGTCAATCGAATGGTTAAGAGGGGTTCTTAACAAACTCCCCAAATCCATGACTCACATAAATTTGTAGCTATGGCGTTCAGGGAATTTGGTGTTACAACACCTCTGTTCTCCCGAAGTATTCAACGCCGAACTTACCTCGGTGTAGATCCAACGACCAGGGAGACTCTCGAGTACCCTTGGATATGTGGCTCGCGTTACTTCGCGATTGGTAAGTGGGTCAGGGTTTAACGATGGGACATGTCCATTTGTCACGGTTAGGGACAATTCCACATGTCGGTCGATCTCGTGGTTAACCGTAGAAACAAGTTTCCTTCGGCCGGTTTGAAAGTGGTAAGGTCGTAACACCTCGGAGCTCCAAAATCCCAGAGTTCTGAAGCTAGAAAAGCTTAGCTCCTTTTGGGCCTAGCACAGGGTTCCCAAACCTTGGTCATATTGGGTACTCAAATCATTCTCGTGGGCTACACGCTTAGTTCTTATCCGTGAATTGGTTAAGGCCATGGACATGAGCCCTTGGCCACACAAGTGAAGGGTCTAGAGGAGGTGCCCTCCTTCCACAGAGTTTGAACTTGGTATTCCCGCGAAGGTAAATTCGAGAGGTCAATAGGACTTAAGCATTCCAGTTAACCCTACCTCGAATTTCTTGTAGAATCACAACCCATAACTCTCTAGCTGCTAAGCTGAGGAAAATAGAAGACCATACAAAATCATGGGTTCCCAGAGAAATAATATACATTTCTACCTTAATCATTCAATACAGGTTTTAGTCATAAACATGTATATCCAATCATCATTTCAAATTCCAATACACAAAGTATGAAAATACTTATTAGAAACCAGAAATCGTGAAGCGAATGTTGAAAGGGGTTCTCGTTTCCACCCAACTGTAGGCACAACCATTCCTCATGGATTTACCACTGGCCACCCCCTAGCTAGACCATGATGCTCTGAGAGAGACTCTTTCTTCTTGCTCAACAATAGTCAGGGACGGAGGTTACTATCCTCCTCCCTCGGGAACTTAGCAAAGGGTTTTCTCTGTACCAAGCAAGGGGGTTTGCATCGAGTACTTCCACAGTCACTCATCAACCCTGTTTATCACCTTGGACTGAAAAGGCTTCCAACAGCTTCTTGCACCCAGAACAATCTTGTTTCTTAGTTCTCCTTGAACCCGAGAGCTGCAAGCGTTCCTCCCTCTTTTAGATATTGGTCTCTCGACTTTGTTTCCTCACAAATATGCCTCTACCCCTTGAATCACCTCCTTTCTTTACTTCCTCAACAATATTTTGTCGGTATGAATCCCCAACTCATGGTTAGGTATGGAAGCCTTACAGATGGGTACTTTGCCCCATCTCCTCGATAACTCTTAAGGAGGCTTTTCCAACTACCATCCTGACTGGTAATTCATTTCTAGGTATGAGCAATTAAATCCAGCAAGGTATTGGTTTGGTGGGGGTCATCTCAACCATTCATGGTTCCCCTCACCATATCTTTCATAGCATCCTGGTCTATCTTGTCAAACCCCCCTTTCAGCAGTTATGCAACACTATCCATTTTCAATTAATAATAGCAATACATAAATTACCTTTTATAACAAAAAGGTTCATCAAATCCAACATTCACACATATTTAGTCTACCACGATCTTTTGGCAAGTTATAGTTACATTTACAAGTTGGGGGAAACATGGGTATTACAATCCCATCCCCCTTAAAGGGACATCATCCTCGATGTTCTACCTGGCGATGTGCTTTGTATGTACAGAAGTAAACAAAAATGGGTATGCTTGTTTCATGGAATCCTCCATTTCCCATGTAGCTTCATCTGGACCAAAGTGTTTCCATTGCACCTTGACCTGTGCAATGGTTTTGTTTCTGAGTGGGATTTTCTTCCTGTCTATTATGCATTGTGGTTCTGGTAGGAATTCTCTCTCTGGATCCACCTGAATCATAGACCATTCAATTATATGATTATAATCATGTACATATTTCTTCAGTAACGAAACATGGAAAACATTATGTTCCTTTGTTGTGGGAGGGAGTGCTAGTCTATATGCTACAGGTTCCACTCTATCCAAAATTTCAAAGGGTCCACAATACTGAGGTGTCAGCTTGGCATATGCTCCCATTTTCAAGGAGCTTTCCCTAGGTCTAACTCAGAGATACACATGATCCCATACTTTGAACTCTCTAGGAGTCATTTTTCTGTCTGCGTAGTTTTTTTGTCTATCCTGAGCTTGTTATCACATGAAGTTGTTAAGGGTCAATTCATCCTTAGGTTTTTGTTTTTTATCCTTAGTATGGTTTAAGTTTTACTTTTGACCTCTTCTTATAGTCTTATTAGGTCTTAGCACAAATAAAGTTAAGGTTGATGTTGGCCCAAACCCTTGGTTTATACCTCCATCTACATGACAAGATTAGACAGCCATCACCATCATCCTTATGCCACCACCACCCTGACATTTCATCACTTCCACAATCTACTAAAACCCCTCCACTTTGTTCCTCTACCCGTTAGAAGTTCAATTCAATTTTGTTTTGTACACTGCCATCTCATCAGGACATTTCACAGCGCATCTCAAGTACACTTTATCTCATCACCATAATTGCACTTATGAAGCTTGTGTCAGTCGATCTCCTTGTTTTCAGAATTCATGTTTTAAAGGAAATAATTTGGGATTTTAGCATTTAAGGATTTCCTAACTGTTTTCTTAAGATTTCAAATTTCACCTAGCTCAACGCTGCAAAAACTGTTGAGTTCAGACAGGCACTACGATATTTGTTGTAAATTGGTTGGCGAAGGTGAATTGGAGATTAGACCTGTTGCAGGGGTTTTGTCCAATCTAAATCATGTCAACTTTTAAGCCACATCCTCCAGGTACTCCATGGGATTTTTAAGCCATGTTGAAGATCAGTTAAAGGTTGTGCATGTATTTATTTTCCTAGGCACTATGAATTGGTGATCCACACTACCAACCATCCATTTTTACCTCTGCTATCATAATTCTCAACCAACTGCAAAGCTCACAACTTCTTTTACTAAAGACTGAGAAAACCTTGTTGTCAAGCCATCGTACCTATCTCTTGTTTGGATTTCATTGCCTGGGCTGAAAATTCTGTTGTGGATCCCTTGTTTTGGCGCTGCAAACCATGTACATCAACTCAAAATTGTTATCTACTTACCTCACAACCTATGCCATCTAATTACCATTAAGATTTCCTTTTTTAATTTCAAGTCTAAATTCTCTCTATGTTGGAAATTGAAAAAAAACTTGCTGATAAAGTTGTGATGATTTTGCAAATGATGGTGAAGTGTTAAACTAAATCATTTGCAGCAAGCTTCCTCCTTGCATCTCCATTGTTCCTGTATGGTATTCTTCCATTTCCTAATTATCATCTTCTCTTTCATAATCCTAGGGGTGAAATAGGATGAAGAACATTAAAACCCTAGATAGAAGCTAGCTCTGAAAAAATATTATCCCTCCAAACCCTAAGACCCTTATCCTTTTGCTTTGCCTCTTGCATCACTCAGATTGGTGAATTATTTTTCTTCCTAAATCATCAAATGGATACACCATAGCAGAAGAAGGCTCACAAGGGTGGGGGCATAGTGAGGATTGAACCCTATGAAATGCAACTATTTTCTGTTGAACCTCTAATTAGAGAGGTCTTCCAAAGAGTTGGATGTCTCAATTTCTGTCAGAAGATGCAGAGGGGGCACCCTGAGGTAGCTAGAGAGTTTGCCTCGAATTTTTATGGAACCAAAACTAAGGTGGGAACTCTTGAACTGGAGGTATCTGAAGCAACCATTGCAGAAGCTAATGAGATACCAAACACTGGTGAAAGATGGTTTAAATCCATGAATCTAAATGTAGCCTTCTCTAAAGATTTCCTTAAACCATAATTTCAGGGAGATAACCTATCAAAGGGAGTGCCTAGGAGCCACTTGATTGAAGGATTTGATAAGATGCTAAGGGTGATCCAGAGATATTTCACCTATGAGGGCAGGTTCAATATGATTTACCAATACCACATTAGACTTTTGTTGCACTTCACATGCAAAGACCTCATGAACCTCCCTTTCTATTTGTTTAGGATTATTGGGAAAATGGTTGACAAAGTCCAAGCCAAGTCCAAGGCTGTGGAAACAAGTGTTTTTCACTCAGGGTTGATCAATATGCTTGTGATGGAAGAGTTGAAGAAGAGAAACATGGATTGGAAGAAGTTCATTGCCTCTACACATTTTCAATTGAATGTTGTTCCTACTCCACAATCCAAAGTGTAGAGCCCTCTTCAATATGATATCATTGTTCATACAAAGACAAGTAGAAAGAGGAAGGGAAAACAAATTTCTAAAAATGATGAAGCTCCTAAGGAACAAGAAGAACAAGGGGGAGCTCATCACTCTCTACAAAGGGAATTTTCACCCCAACCAGCTCCAGAATTCGCAAAAATTTCATTAGCTAAAGCCACAAGAAAAAAAGGAAGAAGGTTACTCTTCCCCTCACCATCTACTGCAGTTGAAGTTAGAGCTAGGAGGCCCTTCACCAGGTCATCAGCCAAGAAGGAATTCGTTGGAAAAGAGGTCATAACAGAAGCTCCTGTCAAGAGGAAGGATAAAGGTAAAATTGAGACTGTTGAAAAACATATTGAAGTCATAGACATAACCACTCCCCCTAAGAAACCTACCTTCAAAAGAATGATCAGACACCTCGGAGAAGCCAGAAAGGAGATTGCTCACTTGAAGGGAGAAGGGTTGGCTGAGAGGAAAAAGTTGAAATATCTGATGGATATGTATCTGGACACTATTGATAAAGCTAGGTTTACAACAAAGAGATTTATGCCCCTCCATAGGCATCTTAAGAATTTATACATGCAGAACAAGGATTTACAATCTCAGATCAGAAAACTTAAGCTGGAATTGGAGCCTTTCAAGGAAGAGTCACCCCAAAGGAATTTGAATGTGTTGGCCCAAGCTGCAACCAGAAGGAGAACTAGACTCAAGAGGTGAAGTGAAGTGGCTCAAAGAATCTCAGTTTTGAAAATGGTTATCCTTTCATTTTGAAGATTTTGGGGGAAAGTATAATGCCTATAGCCAAGTTTTTACTCATACACCATATTATGAGGATTCTACATGCTTACCTAACTTTGGGAAAAGATTTTGGGTGTTTTGGGCTCAAACTAGACAAATTGGACAACTACAGAACATTTCGCAGTGCATGGTGTTGTGAACTGGTCTACACAATAGAAAGATGCAAACTTTGTTGCGAAACCCGTTGCAAACTAGTCTACACAGTCAGAAGCCACAAACTTCGTTGGGAAATCCGTTGCAAACTGACTGATACAGTCAACGCTACAGGATTCGCTGGCGCAAACTCCTATTTTGATGGGTTCAAGAGGATCAATGGTCACCAGATGGCTAGTGGAACATGGCACAACTATTTGGAGGTCATTTAAAGCTGGAGCATACCTAGCAACAAAGGAAATGTGCTCAAAGGACACCTCACTATGCAAGATTAGGGTGTTAGGATAGTTGCCAACATTATCCTTTTTTATAGCAGTTTGTTTTTTCCACTTTGTACAGATGTAAGATTTTCAGTTTTAGGTGGAAGAATCATATGTTAGAGGATCAAGCTCACATTGTATGCTATCATTCCTTGTTTAGGCTATAAATGAAGCATTAGAAGACATTTTGTGGGTTCAAATGTTTGATGTAAAAGACTTTTTTAGTGATTTTAATGAAACAGAGCTTACTCTGGTTTTGATTTATCATACTTGATGAAATCTTGTTTAATGGAAGTTAGCTTTCTTTTTTCCATCTTATCTCTCCCACTCTGAAATTTTACTATCATTGAAGGATTCAAATGATATTTTGTAGTTGTATGACAATGGATGTTTGATTGTGATACTATTATAACTTTCTTAGAGTTTTGTTTGCTTGGATTTAAGAAGTTCTTGTATCTGAAGAATTTCCCTCCTTTGTCTACTGGCATAGCCTGAAGCTAGTGGTAGATTCACTTCATTTTCTTTCTAAGTCTTCCTCCTATCCACACTAATCCTCAAAACCCCGATCTAAGTTAAACAAGACCTCTTTTGCTGAATAATTTCATCTAGAATTTCTTGTCTTTTGACATTGTTGAACTGAGTTTTATCCATTTGACACCACATTTAAATCTTATCTCATAAACCTATTGATGGGTACTGAGCTTGCACTTTAGCAGTCAAAGTGTATCTTTAAGTGCTAACAAAGTTGTTTTCAAATTTTGTTTTATCTAAACTACTTGTTGTTCCATTTATTTCATCATAGTTAGCCCGTTTGTAATTATTTCTACTGGGTTATCCCAACTAATTGGAATCTTGCATTGTCTACCATAGAGGGCCTCAAAATGGCTCATCTTCAACGACTCTTGATAGATATTGTTGTAGGAAAATTATACCAGTGGTAGGTAGTCTTCCCACTTCTTGGGATGATGCATCACATGCATCCTTATCATGTCTTCTAACACTTGGTTTACTCTCTCTGTCTGTCCATCAATTTGAGGGTGATAAGTTGTACTAAATAGCAATTTAGTTTCAAAACCAAAAAACAGAGATTTCCAAAAATTTGAAGTAAATTTTGTATATCTGTCATATATGATTTCCTTAGGCATGCCATGTAGTCTCAATATTTATTTCATGGAAACACTGACAATATATATTTCCTTGCAAGTTGATTTGGTGGGAATGAAGTCAACATCCTTGTTCAATTTGTCCACAACTAGCATGATGGCGTCATTATGTTTGGTTGATCTCGATAACCCTGTGATGAAATCCATGGAGATGGTTTCTCATTTCCATTATGGGATTGGTAGGGGCTGCAACAACCTTGTTGGATGCTAGTGTTGGTGTTCTTCCTTGACTTGCTAACATTCTATACATTTAGCTAAGTAATCAACTATGTCCTTTTTCATTCCAGGCCAATGAAATAGGTTTCTAGTGGATGTGAGCATCTTTTGATAACCAGGATGACCAGTATATGGTGTTTTGTGTACTTCATCCATTATGAACCTCTTCAATTCGTCACAATTTTGAATATACAACCTACCTTTGTAAATTAGCATGCCATCATTCATTAATTGATAACCCTCATACTTCATCCCTGTGGGCTCTTGCTCTAAGTATGATTTTACAGTCTTGAAAAATGCATTTGTTTCTTGTGCACTTTTGAATCTTTCCCTGACATCCGTCTCACAGGTGCCTACAACTGTCAAGTGGATTAATTTCATATTTCTGCTAAGGGCATCAGCCACCCTATTTTTTTCCCTTTAATATGTTTTATTTTGAAAGCAAACTCACCAAGGAGAGCCATCCATCTAGCTTGTCTAGCATTGAGTTTTGGTTGATCAAACATATATCTCAACCCACTATGGTCTTTCATAAGCACAAATCTTCTACCTAGGAGGTAATGCCTCCACATTTTTAAAGCATGTATTATGGAATCTAATTCTATATCGTGGGTCACATAATTGATTTAATGCTCATTCAATTTTCTAGATTCGTAGAAAATTACATGTCCTTCTTGCATAATGACTCCTATGAGCCCTTCCTTGCATACATATGTACACACAAGGAAGTCCTTGTTTGGGTTTTCAATACTCAGCACATGTGCATTGGTTAGAAGGTATTTCAGCTCTTGGAATGTCTCTTCACATTCTAATGTCCAAAAGAATTTAACTCCCTTTCTTTGAAGGGCGGTGATTGGGCAACCAATTTTGGAAAATCCATTTATGAACCTCCTATAGTATTCTTCTAAGCCCATAAATGATCGTACATCAGATACATCCTTTGGGGTAGGCCAATTCATAATGGCTTTGGTCTTATTAGGATCAACTGCCACTCCTTCAGAAATAACATGGCCTAAGTAATGGACTTGTTTCTAGTAAAAGTCACACTTAATAAATTTAGCATAGAGATGATGTTCTCTTAGTGCTTGAAGCACTAGCTTGAGATGTTCTTCATGTTCTTCCCTATTCTTGGAATAAATTAGGATATCATCAATGAAAACCAATACAAATATGTCCAATAACTTTCTGAGTACATTATTCATTAAGCACATAAAAGTGGTTGGTGCATTGGTTAGCCCAAATGGCACCACCACAAACTCATAGTGACCATATCTTGTCCTAAAGGTTTTTTTTTGGATGTCTTCATCCTTAATTTGAACATGATGGTATCCAAACCTCAATTCAATATTGGATAAAATTGTAGCACCTCTTAATTGGTCAAACAAGTCATTGATCATTGGCAAGGGATACTTATTCTTAATGGTCATCTTATTGAGTTTCTTATAGTCTATGCACAACCTAAGTGTTCCATCCTTATTTTTCACAAACAAGGTTGGTGCTCCCCATGGAGACGCACTAGGAAGAATGTATCATTTTCCATCATCTCCTTTAGTTGTAGTTTGAGTTCAACAAGCTCTGGTGTATTCATTCTATAGGGTGTTTTAGACACTGGCACCGCTCCTGGTGCAAGTTCTATTGAAAAGTCAATATATCTTCTTGGAGGTAGACATGGTACCTCTTCTGGAAACAGATATCTATACTCTCTTAATATGGGATGGTCCTTTAGGATTGGTTTATTGTCCTCAACATAGTTCACCACTTTTATTTCATATAAAGGGCATCCTTCCCTGCAATACTTCTTCACTTGAAGGGATGATATTTGTCTCATTGAGATAGGTTTTGAATCCCTTGTAGGGTTATCTTTCTCCCTTCTTCATCTTCACACTCCAAATTTTTATTGTAATAGTTCAACTTGGTTTTATGGGAATCCAACCATTCCATGTCAATCAACAGGTCTTAAGATCCTAAAGGGATCATGTTTAGGGTTGCTTCGGTGGGTAATCCATTCATAATGAATTGGCATGTTGGTATGATCTCTGTTACTTTTATTTTGGTTCCAGTGGCTAGTTGTACCATCCATGATTTAACAAGATTAACTTTCTGCAATTTATATTTCTCAACAGTTTGAGGGCAAACATAACTCAAATTAGAACCAGGGTCAATTAAAATGGAAACTAGATGGTTGGAAATCATACCTTCCATCTCCACCACTGAAGCTTGGTGGTCAACTTGTCTATTATCCAAGGCTACATAAATTTGTGGCATGCTCATAGCCACATCATTGACTTTGATAGCCTCTTGGGCATTGTAGACCCTCCTATTGTTTTGTTTCCTATGTTGATAGTCCCTCAAAAGATGTTCTTCTCCACAACCCCAACATTTCAAGGGTTTTCTCTTTGTGTTATTTGCCTTACCTAAGGATTCTCCAAAGGGTTTATTTCCACTCAGAGATATAATTTTTTTTTGATATACACTTTTAGTAGGAAGGCTCATCTTAGAACCGTTCCCATGGTTCTTAAATATTGAGGGTTTAAACCCCTTCTTCTTGAATCCCGAAATACTTTTCTTCTTCCAATCCTCATGAGGTTTTGTCTTATTCTTGAATTGCTCATAGTAATACCTTGCCTTCTGGATAGTGTCTTCTAAAGTCTTTGGCTCATCCAATTCAATTATGTCTCGGAAGGACTAAGGTAATCCACTAATAAATCATTTCATCTTTACTTTTTCATACTTTATGCAGGGCATATACCTTATCATCTCAAGAAATTTGTTGATATATTCATCTATTGTGAGTTGTCCTAACTTGAGTTCAAAGAACTCCTTGGTCTTCCCATCAAAGTATTTCTCTAACAAATACTTCTTCTTGAATTATTTCTCAAAATGTTTCCATGACAAGTCTTTCTCATGGATTCATTTCACATTCCTAAGTTCGTCCCACCAAATGGAGGCCTTTCCATTCAGGTTGAAAATGGTTATTCGAGCCTTTAATTTTTTAGAGTAGTCACGGACTCTGAAGTACTTCTTCAAGCCAAGCAACCAAACTTATGCTTCTTCCCCCTTCTTAATTTCTCCATTGAAAGTGGGTAGTTTGTATTTATTAAACTCTTCAGGGTCATGGCTCTTGGAATGTTTTCTCTTATTTTTTTTTCTCTGGGAATGTGAACTAATTTTTCTACTAGAATATCCCTTGGAGTTGTCAATTTCCTCACCAGAGGATTCTTCCGATGAGTGTCTCTTGACTCCATGTTGGGACTTCTTTGAGGTGCTTCTCCTTGGGTGGCTAGTCTTAGGGCCATGCTTTCGTATCTCAGGTGGACTTTGGGTTTTCTTAGTGTGAAGTTTGTCCACGTGACTGGTTGTTGGTCCATGTTGCAACTACCTTTGTATATATGATAAGATTTGCAGTAGGACCGTGTTAATTTCAGATTGTTTTTCCCTCTCTTTTATCATCCTTTCATTGTCAACCTTACAACTCTGTAATTATGCCTTGAGGCTTCTTACAGTTTCATCCAAATTTGGAGGGGTTTCCACCGCCCTCCTTTCATCATATTTTTCCTCTCTATTGTGGGGGCTTTCCCCCAATTCATGGTGTGTCACCATCCTTTATGTTGGAGTTTTTGAGCGGTCCATTGACTGCTTGAGTGCTAATAAAATATACAACAACAGAAAGTTGCATTCCTTCCTTTAGTAGAGGTTTCAATAAGCCTCTTAGGAATGGGGTATGATAGGGTGTTACCCTTAAAATTTCTTTAATAATATTTTTATGTGACTCGTTCATGAGCCCAAGCAAGCCAAGTGTTGTTTCCTGCTTTGATACCAATTTGTAACACACCCGACCCCTAAGTGTTGAAATAATGTAACTATGAAGAGCATTCTTATTATTATTATTATTGGATTAAATCCCCATTGCGGATTAATCATGTCATTATTATTACTATTATTGTTATTGGATTAATCCCCATTGTGGATTAATCATGTTAGTAATTGTATAAGGACCAAATCCCCTTTTGCGGATTGGTCATCAGACAATTACAAAGGGAAGAATAAGAAGTCGGCCCCAACAGTTATCATGGAAGACCCARAATTAATTAAAGGTGGGTTTACCCACCCAGAGTGAGAGGTCGGCCCTGCCAGTTGTGACCTTTCACACGTGCCAGTCTTTTATAAATAAGAGGCTAGCGCCTCACTTCAAACACACAACTCACTTGCTCATTATCTTATGAGGCAAGCTGCATTTACCAGTTAGAGAGAGGAGAAGAAGAGTGGCGCATCTCTTGGGGAGGACTATCTGTATTGGTTTGATTTATCTCTTGAACATTGTATAAGCTATTTATGATAAGGAAGTTTTTGCTGGGTTTTCTTCCCCTAGAGGGTTTCC
>ML787232.1:173601-188527 GCA_009831015.1 Picea engelmannii
ATATATATATATATATATTATTGTTTTTGAAGAAAAACAATTTGTCTCTTTTTAGTTATTTTTCTTTTTCATCTTGTTTTTTAATCTTTTTTTTTTTAATTTAATTTTGAATATATTTTTTTAAATGTGTTTTTTTGGTCATTTAAAAAAAAATATTTGTGAAGATTTTGTTCTTTCTATTTATTTATTTTTTAATGTAAATTTAAAAAAAATAAAATTGTAAATAAATTTTCTAGTGAACATTTGGAGTCTAATTTTGGGTTGTTTATTTACGTAGGGATTTGTGGTCAATGTCACAATTTCAATTAGGTCGTAAATAGCTATAATTTTCACGTTTAAGAAAAAACATTTTGTTTTACGTAGCATCATTTTGTTATTTAGGTGTTGATTTTAAGGTTTTTCTGAGCTACTGTCTGAGTTTGGAAGGCCATGTTTGAAAAATGTTGTAATTTTGAACCCGATTAAAAACAAATGGTGCTACCGGTAGCACCAGTTTTTGATTTGGGGGTTGATTTTCATGTTTTAATGCAAAAATATGGGTTTTAAGGGCTATAGTTTTCATTTTGAAGTCATAGTTCTCGTTAAGTCGGTAACTTTGTTATTTAGACAATTGAAATATCTCCACAAAACATGTTATCCAATGCAACTATTTTGTTTCTCCAATGCAAATTTTCATATTAGTGTCTTTAATATATGGGTAAATGGAGTCTTGGTTATGAGTGTTGACTCCACAATATCTCTAGGGGTGTATGCCCTTCTACTCCCTAGAGCATGCAAAACCAACAAAGGTAAGGCTAGGAGGTTGTAAGTCTTTTTACTCCTAGAAACCTTGTAAAAATGGATATTCAACTAGCAAATAATATGAACCTTGGTGGAGGGTGTATTCTCTTATACTCCTCCAAGGGTTTAAGATAAGAATATCAATGAAACTAGAAGAAAACAACAACAAATGCAGAAATCTCCTTACCAATACCACAAAATAGCGAGATCAAACCCTAGTTTACCTAGCAATATCCATCCATAAGCAAGAGAACGATCCTCCAAGAGGTGTGCACCACCTTAGCTCCACAATATACCATAAAAAAGCATCCAATAATGTTTCACAAGAGAAAGAGAGAGAGAGATAATCCAAATTGCCCAAGTAGGGCGCAAATTTCAGCCAAGTAGTCTTCTCTTATAAGAGAGTTATGATATCAATGAAATGAATTTGATCCTTATTTTTACAAAACCTCTTAAAAAAAATTATCCACATTTAGTTAGGGTAAACCACAAAGTAATGAAGTCGACCTCCTTTACTTTTCCCCTTTACAAGATAGATTTAAATTTGCACATGAAGAAACCCTAAAAACATGACGTCATCTCCCTAAAGGGTGACGTTTTGGCACTTTAGTGAATTCATTGGGGTTGTAGGAGAAAGCGCTAGGCCTCCAAAGGCCATGTTTCCTCAAGCCAAGTGTCTCCTCCACACTGCAAGGGGTCCTCCCATCCAAAAGTGCCAAGTGTCCATCAACCACCACATGCCCTAGCCCCAAAACAAGACGTCAAGCCTAGAAAAGTGGCATAAGAGCTCCCAAGCAAGTCGTTGGGATGGAAGAGGGCTAGGTGTCACTATCCAAGGTGTCCTCTCTTGCCTCCAAAGGAAACGTCCATCATCTAGTTGGTCCCAAGGTGTGGATCATGGCATTCAACTTGTGGGCTTTCTGCCCCAATGAAGGCCCAAGCTGGGCTTGTTCCTCCAAAACGTCCATCAACAAGGTCTTGCAAATCCAAACAAGTGTGCCCTCCAAGGATCTCAATTCAAAGCATCATGGAAAGTATAATCACATATAAGACTATATCCACCTAAACATGTGCATCAAAACTACCTTATCAAATTAAACAAGTGCTTAAAGACTATGCAAATTGCCAAGTTTAGGTATGGGAGGTTTGACAAGGTGACCTATTGGGTGAATCATTCCTTGAGTCAAGAAGTGTTTCCTATGTGGAACCTCTCTATTTCATGTGGAGAAGATGAATTGGATGGGGGCTAAGACTTTTGGGCATGGGTTTTATGACATACAAGGGTTCGTATTGTCTCATTTATGGGTATCTTTGTAGAGGGTGTGTTGCACCTTCATTTTCAATGCATCCTTTTATAAGTCCATTTATTTTTCATTAATTAATTAGGGTCTAGAATGACTGGGTACTCTCAATGGGTAACATAAAACATGGGTGGAATTACCATAATCTCACTTGAAGGGAGAGGTACACAGAGTGTCATAGGGGTAAAGAAAATATTGTAACGCACTAAGTGTGTAGATCCCTCAACCAGTGGGAAATTTTTATGTATGTGTATTTTCTTTTGTAGGTCTTTGATGTTTTAGGAGAAACATTTCATTTTTCTCAAGAACTCTTTGGGCGAGCATATGGAAGGTTATATTTTTGGATTTTATCTTTTTCCTGCTACATTCCCTTTGGGCCTTCAGCCCCTTCTTCCCATGAAATGAGGTAAAATCCCTTCTTGGGTCAGTACACCCAAAATCCCAAAAGATAAGGAGATGAAATGATGAAGTGTGAAAGGTGATAAGTATGATCAGGAATGGCACGATGACTCTTCAAGGGGACCTCCCAGTAGAAAACCCATTTCCAAATGTGATCACTTACTAGAGCACAATGTCAACCACCAAGGTGAAACATGGCAAAGAGCATAATTTTCAAGCATAAGTTCTATAATTAAAAGCATATTTAAATGAAACATATTCAAATGCCTCAAGTATTCAAGTGATACTTACCACAATACTTGACTTGTACCTCATGGATCAAGAGCCATCGTCTATCAGAAGCAAGCTGATGTGGTGAATGCCATCGTGACGAATCCAAGATGTGTGGCGGTGAAGCAGGTCTATGTCTGTGCATGTGGACGTTGTTAGTCATATGTCTCTCAGTACTCCATGTCTACAATATGAGGGCCTTGAGACATCATCTCCTTAGTTATGCCTAGAAATTGGGGATAACAGGTTTCATGTGTTGCAGAGATTCCTTGCTTTCATGCACACAGGTTGAGTAGGGCAGACATTTTCTTATGGGGGGACTCGTAGGATGTAGCTTCATGTGCTTGGAAAAATTGGTGCCCTTGATCGTCTATTGATAATGGAATTGAGAGGGATCCTCTCAGAGATTGATATTTTCAAAATGAATATCGAGGTGCCTGGGCCTTTCTAGAGGGATTAGGGATGGAGTTTTGGTTTCCCTTTGTTGTTGTATGATCCCATCGGCTATATTCAATGTTACATCATTGACATCCTCTATCTTTGGTCATGAATGTGAAATGGGTGTCTTATGATTCAGAGGACAAATGGATTCATTGACTTCATAACGTGCGGTCCATTCAACTTTCTTATAAGTTGTGTATTTTCACTTGGTTGGTGTTGTATCAAGGGATCCCATCTAAGGTCCATTTGGCCAAGTGTGGGATTTGCGATGGTATTTTCCTTCTTTGTCATCACTTGGATATATTGAAGCACATATTTTTGGAGTGTCTATTTGCTTGGAGTTGCTAACAGTATTTGCAAGATCAATATCGAGTTTTGTTTTAGGGAAAGGTTTGTTGGTGGGTTTCCTTGCTGGGCAATTTTCAGTCCTTGGCGGCATGCTTTTCTTTCATAGAGGTATGACATGGATTGAGGATTTTAACCTTATTCATTCTTTTGAAACTCAGGTGTAAATCTATGTTCAAACATGAGGTTAGCTCATTGTCTTTGTTTTGTACTATGTGGTGTGATGAGGTATGCCATCAACTCATTGGCATGTTGTTGATCAAGGATGCTAAATCCTTAGAGCCCTTAGCTTATTCTAATTTTATTTCTATTCTAGTTGCATTACATAAATGGTTATGATATCCATTATATATTCCCTTCCTTTTTTGTTTCATAGTTTGTAAATATTTTTTTGTAAATATTAGAAGTATTTTCTTAAAAAAGAAGGTGAGGTTATTTTATATTTTGTTGTTTGAGAGAAAACTAGATGTTCATGGGCTACGTAACAATTCTCAGTTTCTACTGTCAATTACTAAACATATATGTATTATTTTCAATAGAATAGTCTTTGCTTAAGCATAAGTGATGGCTTACGAAGCATATTAGTTCTCTAGATTAAGAGTTATAATTGTCCGATATCAGATTGTCATACATATTATGGATGCAGAAAACTTATATAGTTCATCTATTTTTATTGGTGTTTTTTTTTATGAAAATGATTCATATATTACTTTAGAGAACAAATAAGCACATCAAGCTTCAGAGTGGTTGCAACATGCAAACAATAGGGGTGCCAATAAATTCATGGTCTACAAAAGCTAAAAAGGCTAGCATATGAGCTCGGGTCACATAGAAGGGACTTAACATTGCAACATAATGCAAGGAGGGAAACTCTCATGAGTGGAGCCAACTCTTTCTTAAAGATCCTCAATTACCCTAGAGTAAGGGAGGGATCTTGGGAGGAGGATCTGCATTGAATATAAATTTACAATGATGTTTCCACAAAATCCAATTTTAACCTAATGAATTGAATTCCAAAGTAATTTGTAGTTGTCTTTGACCATCGAAGTGTCCCCCAAGATAGTCCCCTTCCATGAGAAGGGTGCTACAATAAGGGAATGAAATTCACCCTAAAACCATACCCAAAAAATCTCTAGCACTTTGACATTTCCAAAAAACTTGTTGCATTGTCATCCTTACCACGCAATGCATATGCCTAATTAGTAATGCTAGCTTTGTGCAACCTATTATTGACAACCAATCCTTGATGATGTAGTGGCCACCCAAAACCATTTTTTTATTTGGATAAATAAATTACCTTTATCAACTTGCATATTATGTGTTGAAAGAGAGGGAGTTGGCACCGTGCTAGCGCCCCATGAATTTCCTCCCTCTTACACAATTTTTCAGATGGAGGATGGTATTAACTGCCAACCATAATAGTGGTTGAACCTCAGGAGTATGTGGGAATGGATCTTGTGACCTTTCTAGGCATGATGCTTTAGCGTAAAGGATTAAACCAATTGAGCTATCCCTTGGGACCCTTTTTTTGGAGAAATATGTCCCTCACTCACCCATGTATTGAGAGTTCCAAGTGCATATGCTAGTATCGTATCAACCCCCCACATATTCCCCCTCTTCTTTGGTTTTCCAAATGGAGGACGATAATAATCGTCAGTAAAAATACCCATTGGTAACCCCTAGAGACTCAATGGGATTTGACCTCAATACCTCCGTGAACTTTTTCACAAGAGAATATACCAATCAAGCTAACCTTTTGGGGCTAGATACCCCCAAAATTTATGTTTATTGGAGGCATCAACCTTCCAAATGGGTTGACACATCCTCAGCCATCGTATAACATTTATTTCATAGACACAAAAATACTTTTATAACTTTCCCTATAATTCAAGTCTCTTTTATTGTGAATTGCTTATTCCTAATTTTGAGAAAAAAGGGCATTTTACCACTAAAGGAAGCCAACCTTTACAATAACAAATATCTCTATTGTGATTAGCACAAATAACGATTTCTTAGAAATCTACTCTGAACTTGCATAGGAAACTTTATGCATGGAAATGCATCTAATGTTTGGATATTAATTAGCTAGGCCAATTCATTTGGTTATAAATTGCACTTGTTTTAATAACATATTCATTCATTCAAGTCATGTTGAATGAAATTGTTTGATGGTTCATTCACGCGAGAGATTTAGCTAAAATCTAAGACATCTACAAATCACTAGTAAGTATATTTTGTTCATGTTGGAAGCATGAATTCTCATATGTGATGTGGCAATGCAATCAAGATAAACTGGAGAGAATGATGGTCCTACAAATTCTATACAGTGGTTTGATGAACACATACATACTCCCCACATTTTAAAATACAAGAAAGAAGGGTCAGTGGCCTAGAGCTATTTGATTTTGAAGCCACCACAAATATCCCAAAGGGATTGCCTAAAATAATCAATTCTTTAAGACATTTTTTTCCGGGTGTAGTTAAGTTGTAGATGATAACTAAAATTTAGAAAAAATATCAAATTAAATAAATGTGGAAAATAACATTTCTTGAAATCTGCATTTAGATTCAGTGATAAGATTAATTTTAAAAAATGGGGAATTAAACCATTTTTGAAAATGTATGAAAATATAGATGTTAAGTATGATGAGGTGTGAGACTCAATCAAAATTCATGTCCCCATCGACAGGAGCTTGGTTTGATAGTAAAGTGGAGGTGTTTCATACCCCCCACCAAAGCTCAAATCCTATTAAAATATGTTTTCCCCATCATGGGGTGTCTTGCTTGTGCAAGAGGGATATCTTGCCTATGCAAGTTAGTCATTTTTATTTTGCAAGTAGGCCTCCATGTGGATAAGGCCAACTTCAAGATTTAGGCATCTTTGGGAGAGAGATTACCCTCAATGGTGACTTCTCATCCAAGGGATGAAAAATGACATGTTTACCAGCAAGTTAATCAAAATCATTTCAAACAAAATATATCATGTACCTTATTTATCAAAATTGATAAAATATTTTCACTGCAAAATATTGGAACTTCTTGGGTACTATTTCTAGCTATATGGATTACTTACATTGGTCGCTGACTATGTACAATTTTATTGCATGTGTTGTAATAATGATATCTACACAAGTTATCATACGAGTTATCGATTCCCATGGTTAAAAAAAAATAACAATAACCACACAAGTTAAAATTGTACATTGACATCCACCAAAATGAACTAATCATATAGCTAGCTAATGGTACTTTAGAAATCGTATTATAGATTTATTGAAATTTTTTACTTTCTTTTTTTTTAGTAAATAAAAATTTGTATTACCTCAGAAGTTAAGAAAACATATACATATGAAGGATCCTATAGTATGTTATACCAAAAAATGGAAACCATAACCAGAGCCAGACCCTGGAAAAGGTGTGCATGATTGTGCTAATTTCCATAACTAAGATGTACAAAATATACTTGTAACACCCTGTTTCCCCCAGTCTGTAAATATAACTATATTGGCCAAGGAACTATGGAAAACCTAAAAGTGTGAATGTTTGATTTAATGGAACTTTGTACAAAAGGTCGATGAATGTATATTTTGTTATTTTAATAGAAAATGGTTACGTGTTGCATGATTGTTGAAAGAGGGGATGTGCTAAGAGAAAACCATGAATTCTATGAAAGGTGGTGGAGGGGACTCGGAATGGTTGTGTTAAACTCCACCGAACTAGTACCATGCTGGAATTAATTGCTCAAATCAGAACAACCCTATGACCCAAGAATAAATTACAGTCGGGATGGTAGGTGGGAAGACCTCCTCAAGAGTTACTGAGGGAATGGGGAAAAACGCCCACCCATAAGGCTTCCAGACCTAACCATGGACTGGGAATTCAAGCCACACACAACCTTGCTGAGGAAGGCAAGAAAGGAAGTGTGGTGGGAAGAGGAAGACCTGCGGGGAAAAAATGTAGAGACGAGAATGGAAACTCTCAGGTTCGAGGAAGGATTGAAAGAGGAACAGTGAGTTCTGATCATAGAAAATAGAGATTGATCCAGGAGAAGGAGAGTAACCTTTGTCCTTATCTATTTATGTATTGGGAGAAGGAGAGTAACCTTCATCCCTAACTTTCATTGAGATGGAAGTAAGATATTGAATCTCAAAGCATTGTGGCTTAATCTCGGGGTGGCCAGTGATAAATCCATTGGGAGTGACTGAGCCTATGGTTGGGTGGAAACAAGCACCCCTTTCAGCAATCACGTCACAATCTATGGTTTTGATAAGTGTTTTCTTGCCTTATGCTTTGAATTGTAAATAATGGATGCATGCGAGTATTTACATGTCTATAAATGGTTCTTTCTCTGTATTAAATGATTAAGTTATGAGTATGCATTCGTTCCCTTGAGAACCTATATTTCTGCTTGAATTTCCATACATCCCAGTTTAATCACTCAAAGTTGCTTTCCCTAGGAATTTACATCATCGTTCCAGAGTTGGAGCAAGAATCTGGGCATAGCTACCATTTTGGTAACCTCATAAGTTACTTTTCCTTGATTCAGAGCTTAAAGCTCTGGGAGTTGAGAAGGTTTTCCCTTTAGACTAGTAGTCTAGGAGACTTTGAACTTGCACCTATTTCCTTAGCCAAAAAACTGACTAAGAGTGGCGATTATAGCCCAGGAATTATATGAAGGTCCACGTGACCTGGATCTATGAACCTTGGAGCTCGAGGCTCCAGGATGTCAAATTGAAAAATAGTCAAGTTGAACCCCGCAATTGCTATGAACCGTCGATCTATGAACGGAGATCGAGGGTGGGGAATCACTACAAAGCACGAAGGTGAAAACAGTTGATGCGCTAGTTCGTGGCTCGCAATTCACCCTTTTTGTTGATCTCGACGGGTTGGAAGATCAACGATCCCGGTTAGACTAGAATCGAGCAATCACTTTCTATATTGCAGAGGTCGAACTCTTTATTAAAGAGTACACATGTTGGGGCCCCGTAATTTCTGTGAATCATCGATCGACGTTGACCTTCGATATGAGTTTGATGTGATCCCTGAAATCCAAGGAGCATGTGGGATGGAGAAACCTTCAAGAAGATCAATCTCAGAAGAGATAGCGCTTTTAGGAGTGCAGACGAAATCCAGGAGACGGACCCGTAGGAGGAAAAAAGGTTGAATCCTTCGAGCACTTAGAAGATATTCTAAGTCAGAGTAAGTCAGAAGCTCAAGAGGAGAAGCGATAGTGGTCGTTGGATCACAATGCCAAGGATTGACAATCATATGATCTAAACAAGGTGCACGAACCTTAGCACTTGGCACAAGAAGGAGAAGGGAACTTACCAAAGTTCTGAAGTCCCAAAGTAATTTGAGGTCGTCCATCACCAAGAGGTGAATCTGGACCGCCAAATCCAGAGGGATATGTGGCAACGGATCGCGGACTCCATAGGAATATGTTCAAGGGTTTTCAGTTGAAATTTGAGATTCCTGAACCCCAAAGACCCGAAGTGAACCTCGACCGCCAGATCCAGAGGGACACGTGGAAACATATCATGGACTCTGGGGAAATCTGTGTAAGAGTTTTCAGTTGAGATCTGAGACTCTCGAAGTCCGGAGAGCTGGAGAGCCGAAGTAAATCTTAGTCGTCAGATCACCCGACGTAGGATCCTGACCATCGATCTCCAAGAGATACGTGTCAACATATCAGTAGCTTCGGGAAATCTATTTGAGAGTTTTCAATTGATATTTGAGACTCCTGAAGCGCGAAGAGCTAGAGAGCCGAAGCAAATCTCAATCGTCAGATTGTTCGAAGTAGATCTCAGTCATCATATTGTCTGAATTAAATATACAACGTCGGATCATCCGAAGTGAATCTTTGGACTCTGGATAAAGTCTCGAAGCAATTCATAGCCGTTGAGGGTAGGCCGCAATCCAAACCCCAGTTTTGGAGAAAGGACACATGGAGGCTCGAGGAGAATTGTGGGTCGAAAAGTAGTTTGGTTTCAAACCGCCTTTGGCCATGCCCGAAATTGTATGTTTGCATGAGGGCATCGCCCAAGGTCACATCCGAGGAGTGGCCAAGAGAAAAGGAGCTAACGCCAACTCTGAAACTTCGCTGAAGTGCGAAGGAGAAGGTCGCGGGTATCATAAGACCTGCACTGGAAGCCAAAGGGTATGTGTTTGATTAATAGGTGAGACTATCAAGGTCTCTAAGTCTTGTTTGAATTAGAGAATCATATAACCTTGACCGGAGGATCAGGATGAGTCCCGGACTTCCCAAATTAGGAATCGTAGAGGGAAAGGATATGTTCCTGTAAGGAGGATTTTTTTTTTTTCCCCCCATCGTGGGTGTGTTACAAATTGGTATCAGAGCATGGTTACAACACTTGGCCTGCTTGGGCTCATGGATGAGTCACTTAAAAACTCTATTTGGAGTACTTTTAAAAGAGTGAAACTCTACCTTACCTCTTTCTTAAAAAGTCTGGTTAAAAATGTTATTAAAGAAAAGAATGAAACTTTCTACTGTGTGTGTGCATTTAATAAATTGAACCGTGTATTGTTCATGAACTCATAGACTATTAGCTAACAATAAGTGTTTTTGGTCAACACTCAAGCAGTCAGTAAATCACGAAAAAAAATCAAGACTAAAGGATGGTGACGTGTCATGAAGTGGGGGATGGAACCCACAATAGAGACGAAGAATATGACAAAAGGAGGGCAGTGGAAACCCCTCCAAATCTGACTGAAACTGTAAGGAGCCTCAGGGAAGAATTACAGAGTTGCAAGGCTGACAACAAGAGATTGATAAAGGAGAAATAAAAACAAACAGAAATTAGCGCAGTCTTGTTGCAGAGCTTTTCTGACATATAGAGGCAACTACAACATGAACCCGCAACCAGTCATGTGGACCGACGACATAAGAAGAAAATTCAAATTCCACTGGAGATTTGAAAACATGAATACATAAGTGACCACACTGGGAGAAGCACCTCGAAGAAGGCCCAACCTGGAGGCAACGGACACTCATCGGTAGAGTCTTCTAGAAAGGAAGCTATCAAATCCGAAGGATCTTTTAGTAGTAGAGAAAGCTCACATTCTCAAAGGAAAGGAAAGAAGCGGAAGCATTCCAAAAATCATGATCCTGAAGAATTTAAGAAAGCCAAACCACCCTCTTTCGATGGAGAGATTAGGAAGGGAGAACAGGTTGGATTTTGGCTTCTTTCTTTAAAGAAGTACTTCCAAGTCCATGACTACTCTGAAAACTTGAAGGCTCGAATAGCCATCTTTAACTTGAATGGAAAGGATTCCATTTGGTGGGAAGACCTTAGGAATGTGAAAGGAGTCCATGAGAAGGACTTGTCATGGAAACAGTTTGAGAAATACTTCACGAAGTAGTATCTGTCAGAGAAATACATGGATGGGAAGACTAAGGAATTGTATGAACTCAGGCTAGGGTAGCTCACCATAGATGAATTTGTCAATAAATTCCTTGAACTACTGAGGTATGTACCCTACATAAAAGATGAAAAAGTAAAAAATGCAGTGGTTCATTAGTGGGTTACCTTAGACCTACCAGGACAGGATTGAGTTCGACGAACCAAATACCTTAGAAGAAACTATCCGGAAGGAGAGATATTGTTATGAATAGTTTGGGAGTAAGACAAGACCTCACGAGGAATGGAAGAAGAGGAGTAGTTCGGGATTCCAGAAGAAGGGGTTTAAATCCTCAATATTTAAGAGCTATGGAAAATATTCTAGAAGGATCCTTCCTACTAGAAGTATATATCAGCGAAATTTTCCCTCTCAAAGTGGAAATAAACCTTTTAATATAGTCCCAGAAAAGACCGATAACCTAAAGAAGGAACCCTTAAAATGTTGGGGTTGTGGAGAAGATCATTGATTGATGGACTTCCCACACAGAAAACAGAACAGTAAGAGAGTCTACAATATCCAAGAAGCTACCACCGTCAATGATGTGGCTAGGAGCATGCCACGAATCTATGCAGCATTGGACAATAATCAAGCCAACCACCAAGATTTAGTAGTGGAGCTGGAAGGTATGATTGCCAACCATCTAGTTTCTATTTTAATTGACCCAAGTTATAATTTGAGTTATGTGGCCCCTCATACTATTGATAAGTGTAAACTGCAACCAATTAGACATGTTAAACTATGGTTGGTTCAATTAGCCACTCGGACCAAAAGAAAGGTGGCAGAGGTCATACCATCCTATCAATTCATCATGGGTGGATTGCCCACCCGAGTGACCCTTAACATACTTCCCTTGGGATCTTATGACTTGTTGATTGGTATGGATTGGTTGGCTGCTTATAAAACTAAATTGGACTGTTATCATAAAACTTTAGAATGTGTAAATGAAAAAGGAAGAAAAATGACCCTCCAAGGGATTCAGAGGCCTATCTCAGTGAGAAAAATATCAACCCTTCAAATGAAAAAAGTATTGTAGAAAGGGGTGTTCCTTATATTCCATACAGGTACTGGAATCTATTGATAATGACAAACCAAACCTAGGGGACCACCCCATATTAAGAGAATACAAGGGCATGTTCCCAGAAGAGGTAGCAAGTCTACCTCTGAGAAGGGATATCGACTTCTCGATAGAACTTAAACCAGGAGCAGTACCAGCATCTAGAACGCCATATAGAATGAGCACGCCAGAGCTGGTTGAGCTCAAGCTACAACTAAAGGATCACGACCACTAGGAAACAATTCTATTGGCTTGGATTGAAGAAATACATATCTAACTATTTAGCTAAGTGACTAGAATGCCAACAAGTTAAGGCAGAACACTGACATCCAGCAGGGTTTTTATAGCCCCTACCGATCCCAGAATGGAAATGGGAAACCATATCCATGGACTTCATCACTGGATTACCAAAGTTGACCAAGAAAAATGATGCCATCATGGTTGTGGTGGACAAACTAAGTAAGTCTGCTCATTTCGTTCCTGTCAAATCAACTTGCAAGGCAATAGATATTGTCAACATCTTCATGAAGGAGATATTTAGACTGCATGGCATGCCCAAGGAAATTTTATCTTACCGAGATACCAAATTCACTTCAAGCTTTTGGAAATCCCTAATGGCCGGTTTTGAGACAAAATTGTTGTTTAGCACAGCTTATCACCCTCTCACCCTCAAACTGATGGATAGACAGAAAGAGTGAACCAAATAGTAGAATACATGCTAAGGATGCATGTAATGCATCAGCCTAAGAAGTGGGAAGACTACCTACCATTGGTAGAGTTTTCCTACAACAACGGTTATCATGAATCCTTGAAGATGAGCCCTTTTGAAGCCCTCTATGATAGACAGTGCAAGATTCCAATCAGCTGGAGTAACCCAGTGGACAGAATTACAATTGAACCCAACAGGCTGAAAGAAATGGAATGAAAAGTGGTTCAGATAAGACAAAATCTGAAGATTGCTCAAGATAGACAAAAAAGTTACACTGACAGAAAGAGAACTCCCAGATAGTTCAATACCGGAGACCATGTATATCTCAGAGTTAGTCCCGGTAAGAGTTCCTTGAGAATGGGATCCTGTGCCAAATTGGCACCTCTGTATTGTGGACCTTTTGAAGTCTTAGATAGAGTGGGACCTGTATCCTATAGGCTAGCACTTCCTCCCACTATAAAGGCACATAATGTTTTTCATGTTTCATTATTGAAGAAATATGTACATGATGTTAATCATATAATTGACTGGTCTGTGATCCAGGTGGAGCTGGAAGGAGAATTCCTACCAAAACCCCAATGCATATTATACAAGAAGGAAACCTCACTCAGGAACTGAACCATTGCACAGGTCAAGGTGCAGTGGAAACACTTTGGCCCGGATGAGGCTATATGGGAAATGGAGGATGCCATGAGATAGGCATATCCGATTTTTTTTACTCCTATACATACAGGTCATGTTGACAAATAGAACATCGAGGACGATGTTCCTTTAAGGGGGAGGGAATTGTAACACCTTGTTTCCCCAGTCTGTAAATATAACTATATTGTCCAAGAAACTATGGAAAACCTAAAAGTGTGAATGTTTGATTTAATGGACCTTTGTACAAAAGGTCGATGAATGTAAATTATGTTATTTTAATAGAAAATGGTTATGTGTTGCATGACTATTGAAAGAGGGGATGTGCTAAGAGAAAACCACGAATGCTATGAAAGATGGTGGAGGGGACCCGGAATAGTTGCGTTAACCTCCACCGAACTAGTACCATGCTGGAATTAATTGCTTAGATCAGAACAACCCTTTGACCCAAGAATGAATTACAGTCGATATGGTAGGTGGGAATACCTCCTCAAGAGTTAATGAGGGGATGGGAAAGACTGCCCATCCATAAGACTTCTAGACCTGACCATAGACTGATAATTCGAGCCACACACAACCTTGTTGAGGAAGGAAAGAAAGGAAGTGTGGTGGGCAGAGGAAGACCTGCGGGGGAAAAATGCAGAGACGAGAGCGGAAACTCTCAGGTCCGAGGAAGGACTGAAAGAGGAACAGTGAGTTCTGATCACAGAAAATAGAGATTGAGCCAAGAGAAGGAGAGTAACCTTCATCCTTATCTATTTCAGTATTGGGAGAAGGAGAGTAACCTCTGTCCCTAACTTTCGTTGAGCTGGAAGTAAGAGATTGAATCTTAAAGCATCGTGGCTTAAGCTCGGGGGTGGCCAGTGATAAATCCATTGGGAGTGATTGAGCCTATGGTTGGGTGGAAATGAGCACCCCTTTCAACAGTCGCATCACACTCTATGGTTCTAATAAGTGTTTTCTTGCCTTATGCTTTGAATTGTAAATAATGGATGCATGTGATTATTTACATGTCTATAAAGGGTTATTTCTCTGTATTAAATGATTAAGTTATGAGAATGTGTTTGTTCCCTTGAGAACCTATATTTCTGCTTGAATTTCCATACGTCCCAGTTTAATCACTCGAAGGTTCTTTCCCTAGGAAGTTGCATCACCGTTCTGGAGTTGGAGCAAGTCTCTGGGCAGAGCTACCATTTTGGTAACCTCATAAGTTACTTTGCCTTGATTCGGAGCTTAAATCTCTACGAGTTGGGAAGGTGTTCCCTTTAGACCAATAGTCTAGGATACTTTGAACTTGCACCTATTCCCTTAACCAAAATCCTGACTAAGAGAGAGAATTATAGCCCAGGATTTATATGAAGGTCCACGTGACTTGGGTCTAGGAACCTTGGAGCTCGAGGCTCCGGGATGTCAAATTGCACAATAGTCAAGTTGAACCCCGCAATTGATATGAACCATCGATCTATGAATGGAGATTGAGGGTGGGGAATCACTGAGGAGAACGAAGGTGAAAATAGGAGATGTGCTAGTTCGTGGCCCACAATTCACCCTTGTCATTGATCTCGACGG
>ML787232.1:189550-201536 GCA_009831015.1 Picea engelmannii
ATCCTAAGTAATCCTTGATCGTCAAATCAAGTGGACATGTGTCAGTGGATTATAGCCTTCGGATAAAATCCATTGGGAAAAAAAGGTGAAGTTTGAGATTTGAGATCTCAGAAGTCTAGAGACCCGAAGGAGATCTCGACTATTGATTGAGAAGAGGGCCATGGGACCTTTTATCTAGTTGAAAGGTCAAAGACCTAAAGTAGAAGTAGGGTCATTGATTTAGGAGGAAAGGTGTCCGCAGATCATCAAATCTGAAAGATTGATGTACGAAGGAAATCAGGGTTTGAGATTTGAAAAGTCTAAAGTCCAAAATCATGAAGGAGATCACATTCGTTGATTTAAGAGGGGCAGATCTGGTCTGTGGATTTGAAAAGGGAAGATATGAACCGTTAGTTCAGATAGTACTATCAATATTGGGAGATCGATGGTCCCGTAGCATTGCGATAATTGGAGGTGCGCGAACTTTAAAAAATTGAGGGCGGGCCGCAATCCAAACCTCAGTTTTGCAGAAAGGACACGTGGAGGCTCGAGGAGAATTGCGGGCCAAAAATTAGTTTGGTTTCAAACTGCCTTTGGTCATGCCCTCAATTGTGTGTTTATGTGAGTTCATCACCCAAGGTCACATCTGAGGAGGGGTCAATAGAAAAGGGGCTAACGCCAACTCCGAGACTTCGTTGAAGTGCGAAGGAGAAGGTCACAGGTATCATAATACCTACACCAGAAGTCGGAAGGTCCTATGTTTGATTAAGAGGTGATATTATCAAGGTTTATAATTCTTGTTTGACTTAGAGAATTGGATAACCTTGACCGAAGGGTCGGGCTGAGTCCCGGACTTCCCAAATTAGGAATTGTAGAGGGAAAGGATTTGTTCCTATGAGGACAATTTTTTTTTTATTTTCGCCCCATCATGGATGTGTTACAATACTACAAAGAAGGCCTAAAGCCAATATTTTTATGTTCCTAGCATTATCAAAAATAAAAACAAACAAGAGAATTTCATACACCAGAAGCACCCTAACCCCCATCGTCTGGTGGAGAATGTGGCCAAGCCAGAGTGAAGGTGAATGGCTGAAAAAAGGTCGGGAATATCTGCTTCACAGGATCACTTGAGAAAGAGTCAAAGAAATAATTTAGTCTTTTGTTGCAAGAGTTTGTTCTAGGATGTAATAGAGCCAAGCCTTAGCACGTTTTAAATGAAAAAATAAGTTATCACTCAGAACTTGACTTGGGTTGCATGCAAGTAAATTCCGAGATAATCACAAACCACTTTTGATTAGAAGTTTCCCCTTCCAACTCGAGAGGGATCTCTAGAATATATGTCATGATAGGATATCCAATAAGCTTAACAGCGGGAAGATTTGTGGGTAACAAAATTTTTTGAGGTTTTTAGGGTTGATGGGTTGGACCGGGAGGTAGTCCATTGGGCATGGAGTAAAATGATCAAGAAAATAATAAGAGTGTTTCGGAAATGGAAATCCATGGAGAAAAGGCGAGATAGAAGATGATTACAAAGAGAAGGATTTATAAAAGTACGGAAGCAGAATAAAGAGGAAACATATCAATACACAAGGAGCACTTAGCAATGAGTGAATTTCAAGCATAAATCAGTGGAAAGATATGGTTGGGATAGAGATTCTAGCAAAGGATGAATTCTTAACCTTGATCTCTATAAGAAACAACCTACAACCAGTCTGCAATAGAGAATCTAACAGAGGATGAATTCTATTACAAAAAAGTTACAAATCGAGAAGAAAATATATATGGAGTGATATTGAAACTAAGAAAATGGACAAACTCTGCAAGCAACATCACATGAATCTCTAATATGGATAAAACATGCTTCTGCAATCTTTTATTAAATTGAAAATGAAAGCTACAGCCCAGTAGTACTACTCCTATGTCTTTCCCCCCCTTTGCTCATTTTACAAATATGCCTCATATATGTATTGAGGTCTAAATCCTCTCTAATATAAAAGATAACAATAGTTACAACCAATTCTTGAAACTTTCTGCCATAGAAAATGGGCCAAACTGCTGAAAACTGGGACTGCGATTATGGCTTTGTATCTTTCGAATCACGATAGCTGTGTATAAACTGAAAGAGGATTTTGTGCATCTATTTATTCTAAGCAAAATCCTCTCTTAGTTTCCTTATATCCATTTTCATTTTCCCCAAATCTGCATTTAACAAACATGTGTCAAAACAGAAAAATATGAAATCCGAAAATTAGGGCTCGGAGATGGATTTGATTCTCCCAATCTGTTACACCTGTAGGAAAAATTAGAGATTCTAATGATCTCTTATGTGTTAGGCACAAAATCCTCCAACCATTTCTCAAAATGATACTCGAGTCACTCAGAATCATCATTTGAAAATGATGACTCAACACAGTAAAAAACGCCACATTTCTAAAAACGAACCTCATATTTAGGGGGAATTTTGACTACCTTCCCAAGATCCAAATGAAATTATGAAGACACCATTAGAAATATTAGGATTTTTATATGTCGATTGACTATTCGAACGCGGAAAAAGGCCTCTCCACAGCTGAGAAAATTGCATTTTTCTAAAGCAGTTTTGCATATGACTGGAGTCTCGATTTCGGGTTTCGGGGTTTTGGGTATCATGTCTTCAAGAGTTATGACATGCAAGGAATCCTGAATCATGATGGGATTAATTAGACAATAATCATTTGTCTTAATCTCTTAATTAATCATGATTAGAAATTAATCTTTAACCTTTCGTAGATTTAAGTGTCGGGATTTCGATAATGTTTGACGCGAGAAATCTTGAAACGCAAAATTGCAATGAGATTTATTAACATTAATCTTTCTTAATATTTAATTAACCCGGCTTATCCTTTAATAATTTAGTGAATTCGGGGATCGGGGTTGTAGTTATTAAAATATCTACGTCGGCCAAATCCCCGACAGCCAAAAATCCTGGACTCGTGAAATTTTTCTCCATGTGGTTTAATGCTCGGTGTATGCGATCGTTCCACTGCCAATGCTTCCATTCATTATCCTTGTGACTCAATGCTCAAACATATGGTACATTTCTTTGATTCTCCCGTGAACCCTGTCTTTGGATTTTTCATGAGTTGTCTTGTGACTGTTATACTGTTGTGGCATTTGGGGATGATTTCGACGTTATTTGACTGAAGATGATAGGTAGAGAACATTCAGTGATGCGTGACAGACAAATGGTCATTTTCTCACATATACACTTTCGGTAGTTAAACACTATAAATGTTTTCTCTCCTAAGTTACCGAAAGACAAAATTTCGATATTTGTTACAACAAAGGCTCCATCTAGGGATGGTGCTTTCCTGCAAAGCACCAAGAATCATAGACCGCATTCCTTCATCCATTGGGCGACCTAAGATCATCCTTATCAAACACTAAACCCTGCCACTTTGCTTGCACCTTTCCGAAACAAAAAACCACTTATGCATTCATTGGGCTATGGAGTCGTAATTCTTTAAAACAAAACCATACTGGATTCCAAACTAAACCAGAAACATATTGAAAACCACTGTTGTACTCTAGTGCTCAAAGTCAAGCTTATTTATATACATCACCTACTCTAACCGATATCACTGCTTTGTTCAATTATAGGAAAACTTCCAAATCAACCAAGCGAGTATCCGACTAACAAACTTAATTATGATTCCATCTTTGAGAAAAAGGATGACAGGAGCAGTTGCAAATTTCAAAACATGCCCTGGGAGCAGGTAGTTACAGTTTTGAAATTCAGACTTCAAGAAATCGGAAATAAAAAATTCAGTCCCCCATTTTGACTCCATTTAAACTGCTACTGGATCATAAAAGTCACATAGAAATACCTCATTTTGTTGTTGTTCCAACTAACTGAAATGTTGTTGCTTGCTGCCTTTACTGATCTGAATGTTAAATGTGGACTGCTCAATATTTGTTGGGGAAACATGAATGATCAACTGTTGATCTGAACCTGTCTTCTCTCTTTCATCATATCCTTGTAATCTGAATTCATCACTATGATATGTTGGCCTATTACAACTGACAATTTTTAAGAGAGAAGAAGAGATATGTTCTTCATTTCCTACACTACTGTCTTGATAATGATCAAATAAAAACTGAGCCTGAAAATGTGCATCATGAAAAAAATTATGATCACCCTCTCCAACAATGATATCTTTAGAGGATGTATCAAAGTTAAAAGGATCTTCATTAGACTCTTGAACAACAGATTCATATCTATTTTCAACCATAGCATTCATACTTTTCTGATCATCTCTTAGTTGATAAATAGGATTTGATGAAATTTCATTAACAACAAATCTTTAAAATCCTCTTCATCATCACTATATTTATCGAATACTGGAAAATCAGAATAAAATCCTGAAGGTTTCTACATTTAAAAATCGACAATCTGATCTTGAAACAAATTTCAAAAAATATCATTGTCTTCTTCATCATCAGCAGGCTTTACATCAAAATATAAATCATTCTTGAACACCAAACATTCTCCAGGATGGTTAAACATGACATCCACCTCTTTTTCATGAAACAAAATAGAGTCTACAAGATCTTCAAGACTGTGTGGATGTTGCAGATCTATGTAAGCAGGGGTTGCAACATGACTGTTCAGGAGAAGATCTATCTCTTCTTTTGTTAAAGGAGGAGGTGATCTGTGCAATTTATGGATCAAGCAACTATTGTTTTCTTTCTCTTCTGCAGGTTGACCATGATGCTGAATATCTTCTTCCTGAATGTGATCACAAGAGCTATCATATCCTACTTTTTTATCAGCCAACTCTTCTTCATACTGATTATCTTCATCGACTTGAGAAATTTCTGATATTCCTTCCTCCTCTTCAAGAAGATGTGTTTGATATGTTTGTCTTATGAATATTATATTAAAACAATCTTCAAAAAGTATTTCAGCTGAATAGATTCTTTCATTGCAGGAATATTGGAATGAGGTAAATATTTATACCAGAGTCTAGCATCTCTTTCCAACGAAAAAACAAACAGTTTCATGAGGACATCTTCATGATGTATATTTAATTCATCCATGTGCTTGTGGAATTCAAGCAAGTGTTGAGCGGGATTGTCGTCCGCATTTTCTCCAAATTTAGGAAGGACATATTCCCAAACTTTAATGTTTGGAATAGTGTTTGGAAAACCATAAACATTTGTAAATTCCAGAGGAGAAAACCTTGCAGCAATTCGAGCAGCGAACGAAACCGACATTTTGAGACCAGTGGAGTCACCAGTGAATCATGTAGAGTCTTCGAACCAAGGAGTCACCAGGTGAATTATCACAGCGAATTGAATGCCTATCCCTTGTTCACCATCAAGGAATAGATCTAAACTTTTGTCATATCCCAAGGAAGATAGCTTCGTTCCTCTGTTCCCCGACAATGGTGCCAGAAAATGTTGTTGCAAGAGATGGTTCTTGGCTATAATAGAGCCAAGCCTTAGCACATTTTAAATGAAAAAATAAGTTATCACTCAGAACTTGACTTGGGTTGCATGCAAGTAAATTTTGAGATAACCACGAACCACTTTTGATTAGAAGTTGCCCCTTCCAACCCGAGAGGTATCTCTCAAATATATGTCATGATAGGATATCCAATAAGCTTAACAACGAACAGATCTGTGGGTAACAAAAAGTTTTGAGGTTTTTAGGGTTAATGGGTTGGACCAGGAGGTAGTCCATTGGGCATGGAGTCAAATGATCAAGCAAATAATCAGAGTGTTTCAGAAATGGAAATCCATGGAGTAGAGGTGAGATAGAAGTTGATTACAAAGGGCAGGATTTATAAAAGTATGGTAGCAGAATAAAGAGGAAACATATCAATACACAAGGAGCACTTAGCGATGAGTGAATTCCAAGCATAAATCAGTGGAAAGAGATGGTTGGGACATAGCATCTAGCAAATGATGAATTCCGAACCTTGATCTCTGTAAGAAACAGCCTATAACCAGTCTGTAACAGAGCATCTAACAGAGGATGAATTCTATTACAAAACAGTTACAAATCGAGAAGAAAAGATAGATGGAGTGATATTGAAACTAAGAAAATGGACAAACTCTGCAAGCAACATCACAGGAATCTCTGATATGGATAAAACATGCTTCTGCAATATTTTATTAAACTGGAAATGAAAGCTACATCCCAGGAGTACTACTCATGTGTCTTTCCCCCCTTTCTCTCATTTTACAAATATGCCTCATATATTTATTGAGGTCTAAATCCTCTCTAATCTAAAAGATAACAACAGTTACAACCAATTCTTGAAACTTTCTGCCATAGAAAATGGGCCAAACTGCTGAAAATTGGGGCTGCGGTTATGGATTTGTAATTCTCGAATAGCGATAGTTGTGTATAAAATGGAAGAGGCTTTTGTGAATATGTTTATTTTGAGAAAAAACCTCTCTCAGTTTCCTAAGATCCATTTTCATTTTCCCCAAATCTGCATTTAACAAACATGTGTCAAAACAGGAAAATATGAAATCCGAAAATTAGGGCTTGGAGATGGATTTGATTCTCCCAATATGTGACACTTGTAGGAAAAATGAGAGAACATAATTATATCTGATGTGTTAGGCACAAAATCCTCCAACCGTTTCTAAAAATGATACTCCAGTCGCTCAGAATCGTCATTTGAAAATGATGACTCAGCACAATAAAAAACGTCACATTTCTGAAAACAAACCTCATCTTTCAGGGGACTTTCGAATGCCTTCCCAAGATCCAAATGAAATTCTGAAGACACCACTGGAAATATTAGGATTTTTATATGTCTATTGACTATTCGAACGCGGAATACGGCCTCTCCACGGCTGAGAAAATTATGTTTTTCTAAAGCATTTTTGCATATGAATGGAGTCCCGATTTCGGGTTTTTGGGTTTCGGGGTTTTGGGTATCATGTATTCAAGAGTTATGACATGAAAAGAATCCCGAATCATGATGGGATTAATTAGACAATAATCATTTGTATTAATCTCTTAATTAATCACGATTATCAATTAATCTTTAACCTTTCATAGATTTAAGTGTCGGGATTTCGATAATGCTTGACGTGAGAAATCCCAAATCGCGAAATTGCAATGAGATTTATTAACGTTAATATTTCTTAATATTTAATTAACCTGACTTATCCTTTAATACTTTAGTGAATTCAGGGATCGGGGTTGTAGTTATTAAAATATCTACGTCGGCCAAATCCCTTATGGCCAAAAATCCCGGACTCATGAGATTTTTCTCTATGTGGCTTAATGCTCGGTGTATGTGGTCGTTCCACTGCCAATGCTTCCATTCATTCTCTTTGTGACTCAATGCTCAAACATATGGTACATTTCTTTGATTCTCCCGTGAACCCTGTCTTTGGATTTTTTTTTATTTGGCTTGTGACTGTTATACTATTGTGGCATTTGGGGATGATTTCGACGTTATTTGACTGAAGATGATAGGTAGAGAACATTCAGTGATGTGCATGATAGACAAATGGTCGTTTTCTCACATCTACACTTTCGATAGTTAAACACTATAAATTGTTTCTCTCCTAAGTTACCGAAAGCCAAAATTTCAATATGTGTTACAACATAGTCGACGACCGAGGATCTCATGGTGGTAAAGTTGGTCTACAACATACCGACGCAATTCAAAAATGAGTTGCAATTGCTCCTCGGAGAAGCCTCGTTGGGTAGTCAACTCAGGCATCACTTCCTCGTTTCGAGTAACCACTATACCTGAACCTGTAGCTTTCAGAACCACTTCTTCAAATATCATGGGAGTCACCTCCTCAAGAACAAGGAAACTCCAATTATCTTATGTCACTTGGGCAAGAGAATCACCTCTCGCTTGAGTGGTGTTGGCACAGGGGCAGACCCAGGGTTCAACGCTCAAGAGCACACCATCAAAGCCCTAACTACTGGCCCTTTCAACAAAACCTACGAAGCAGATGAAGTCTCAACCGAGGTAGAGGCAATGGTGGTTGCAGGACTCAAGTGTCTGCAACCTTAGCTGGGACACAAATCTGTGATTATATCGCTTACAGAGTACTTAATATAGATCATTCGTCAATATTCAAACCTTATTATACTTCACAGATAGCATAGAACATCGTAGCATTCACTTAGATCTAAGGTATTTTAGCACTTAGCAATAGTAAAACAGATCAGATATGGTAGATCAACACTAAGCATCTTCATACATGTCAGATCTAACATTCACACACCTCTAAGAAGCACAAAGCATAAGCAGATCTATCTAAATATATCAAAGCACTTAGAAAAATAAGGGATAAATACATCAAGTCGAAGCACAAAGAATAACACATAGATTTATGTGGTTCAACCCCACCCTGGGGCTACATCCACCAACTCTTCTTCTTTATTAGCGTCTTCAATTGGTTACAGCACAGAGCCACCAAAAACCTTCTTCGCATAGGACAGAATATCTACGTAGCTTGCTAGATCCTTCTTCCTTGCACTACAACACAAAGCCTTCCACAACTCCTTACAATGACTTTCACTTAGCTCTGCAAGCCTCTTACAGTCATGCACATAGCACTTACAAAATCTATTAGCACTTATCTTACATCACATACATTTCTATATCTTCTGATAGATGCCTAGATATCTATTTATACATTACAAAAGTAGGCCTAAGCATGGGAAAACCCACGGGTCGACATCCCTTTCCCATTACATATTCCGAAAAACCCAAAAGGGACCCAAAAGTGGGCCGAAATTCCACAATCTCTGCTTCGTCTGGCGCTCCATCTTCGACAGGCTGTTGAAGTCCCAAAAATGGTCAAACATGACCAAATATCTCCCAAAACTTGGCCAAGGGCCAACATGTCCCCAACACTCACCTGTGACTCGTCCCAAGTCACTCTGATCTAATCAATTATGCCTCGAATGCCTCGATCTTAACTCGAGCTACTTTGACCTGCTGTTGTGCTACGACCTCATGCTCGACAAACTCTTGGATGAGTGTGCCATTGACGGGTCCCTCTAGGCGTTGTTATGCTACACTCACAACCTGTTCTAGCTCTGCTCCTCGTCTTTCAACCTCTGTGAACAACTGACATGATTTATCTTTCACTGGTTGAAGTCATTGAGTCACTTCCATCACTTTGCTCTGGATCGTATGGATCTATTGTTGGGTCATGTGTTTTTCATGAGATCTCTTCATTCTTTCTACGAGTGACAGGGCCTTCAACTACGTCTATATTTTTTCAGCTTCATACTTCGCCTCCTAGAGCTGCGAATCCAATTTATATAACTCTGGGTTTTCGGTGAGGTTCTCATATGTCTGGGCGTTGTGGCTACTCAGTTGCTTTCACTCCAGGGAAAGATATTTCAGTCTGTCAACTGAGCTATGAGAAGTTCTTTCTCTTTGGTCTCTGATCTCTTATGGGGTCTCAAGTACTGTGTGAAGCTCTAGATCTGCAATGCGCTGTTGGAGATTCTGAATTACTCCTTCTAGTTGTGCCACATGTTGTGGAACCCGTTCTTTTGTCTGTACTTCGATGATAGTCACAGAGCGAAGTGCTCTGTTGACTAGTTCCTTTATCTTAAGTTTCTCTGCAACAATTGTTCCTTGCTTTGTTGTAGCTCTTATTTCTCTACATCCCATTTTGCTTGGAGAGCAATCTTTTCTCGTTCTGATGTGCTGAGATTCTCCATAAGAACTCCTTGTACCTGTGTTAAAGCTTGAGTGTCTTGCATTGTTTCTTCTTGAGCCCGTCGAAGGCAAGCTTCGACTATATCAACAATCTGGTGGAGTTGATCTGGCTCATCCCCTAGTTCTAGTGTTCCTACTGTCAAAGGAACAGTGGAGACTGCGCGGCTAGACTGTAGTACCTGCTGCACCCCTTGGAGTTCAATATTAATAAAATTATACATCTGCTCCTTCTTCACCTCTTGTGTCTCTACTATCTCCAGCGCAACATCGTTCATGGTTGCAACGATGAAATTGAAGTTGTTTGGGGTCAGTGTGGTCTACATCTTAGTCATGGGAGCTTTGGACTTCTTTCAGGAAGAAGGTTTCTGAGGTGAACCCTTCCTCTTCTTAAAAAGATCTGCTTCATCTCTACGCTTTTGTTTGACTTATTATAACTCTTCACCATCACCCTCTTGCTTTACCATGATGGAAGCAATATTCACCGAGGCACTACTTAAGTCAGGAAGATCCTGAGATCTACGCAGATCCTGATTTATCCTGTTTTCTTGTCTTGCACCACCATAGGGCTTATCCACTCTGATTCTTCCACAGGTTCTATAATCCCTACTTCCAACATTCTGTCAAGCTTAATCTTCACTTTTTCCTTATATTTAGGGTTCAATATGTAAGGTCTATGTTTGACTGGTCTAGCATCTAGTTTTAAAGGGATCCTCATCTCTCCCATAGGTCCTTTAATACCCTTGATATCAGTAAACTTGGTCGGAAACAAGTCCTGATACTTGTGCAGAAACTCTGTAATCTTGTCAATGGTAGCAGCATCCCAATAATCTCCGACATTGGCAAGCTTCGGTGTCTCCTCTGTTCCAACATTGACTTTCTTGATCTTGATCAGCTATCCAATAAATGCTAACTCAACTCCTGGTCTTTCCACATCTCTTTGTCCTTTTGTCTCTTCGATGTTCACCTTCCTCGGATCATCATCTTCATCAGCGTTGATGTTGTAACAGCGCTGCAATTTCTGGAGGGGCGTAGTCCATTCGTCCTCTTCTTGTTCCAAAGGGAGGCTAGATGCCTCTTTAAATACTTTCTATCTCACAATATGTAATGTTTGTTTTATTGAGGGATATTCACTTTCAAATAAAAAGGTGGTTACAAAATTCTGAATCATACCTTCCCAGTCTGTAGTGATGAGGCGCATCTCCACTTGAAGTTACCAGTTGATAGGTGTAGTGTCCAGCGTGTTAATGAATTTTTTCACCCACTTTTATCGAGGGACATCGCTCCAATATTCTTCATAGCTTCGCACATGGTCCTTTGGGAAGCTTCAACTTGTGTACCTTACTTCACAGCTTTCTTCTTGTGCCGAGAATCGTGTTGTCATCAGAGTACAACATTGTACCCAATATGTAATATTACTTTTGTGTTTCCCCCACCATCTTGCTGGTGTGGCTTTCAAGGCCTCATCCATTGCCAACATCCTTTGTTGTGTTGGTACACTTTCTTCAAAATATGATAGGAAGACTTCTAAAGGGTTCATACCATCAAATGTGGGTAATTTACTCACTGTTGTGTCGATCTAGCGAACTTCTCTGGTTAATATAGCACATCTTATGTTAGATACTTCATACATATGGTTCTGCCAGTTCTCCAGCACTTCTTCTGAATCTGATGAACATGCGTTGTCACTTCACCAGCTTAAGTTCCTGTCAGTTGTAGGATTAATGTAGTCTTGTTGTCTGGTTGTTAGCTTGTATATGTTTTCTAGTGCGTATGTGTAGTCTTGTTCTCTGATGGGCTCTGTGTATCTCTGACCTTCATCTGGATCTAAAGGTGCGATGACCCTCAGGAAATATCCTTCAAAATTCATACATCTTTTCTTTAAGTCAACAATAGTAGAGTTATTGAAGGCCCAATCAATTCCTAACAGCGCAGGGTAAGGGTATCTGTCATCAACTATTTCAATTACCTCAAAATCTGCAAATGTTCTTTTTCCATCAATGTCCACAGGGACATTGTTGGAAATACTAAAACAACTGAGAGGGGGGGGTGAATCAGTTGTTTATAATCTTAAACAATTTTATACCTTTTAAATAAATATTAAGATTTCTTCATGTGTCATCTATCAACATACAACATATGGACAGTAAGAGTAAAGATCACCAGTCACACATAAAATACACACAGAGACATATTTTCACGAGGAAACCCATAAAGGGAGAAAACCTCTTCTTCTTCGAAATGATAGGCAGTCTTTTGCAGTTCTGTACATCATTTACAATTGAGCACCAACTCAATGTGAGGCT
>ML787232.1:201636-232650 GCA_009831015.1 Picea engelmannii
CAACTTCTGCAGATCTGACGGCTATTTTTCTTTCGGGAAATTTGAATAAGATCCTACGGTCACTGACTCTTCTCCTCCCGATTATTGCCGCGCTGCTATTCATTGCTATTGTCATCACTGCAACCACAACTGTACTTGCCATCAATGACAAGTATATGCTAATTTGCTTTCTGTTAACTGAAATTGCCAAATGGGTTGAAATCTTGTTGGTTAGCCATCCTAAGCCTGATAGGGGAATAGATAAACTTTGGTTTTCCCATCTGTGCCCAGGTTTGCTTCGTCATGACATTGACCTCTGACCCTAAGTCGAGGACCACATAGTCTATCTCATATTCTCCTATTTGAGCATTCAAATGTAATTCCTTATTTGTCCTTCTCTTATTACCAATTTGGTGTACTGCGCTATTTAGTAAGGGATCTCTCTTTCCTTTCTCATATTGTCTGATTAAATTTTGTAATTCGTGTACAATGATTTCATCTTGAATCAACTTAATACAAGTGTATAAAAAATTCCATGAGCTTGCTTACCTATTTTCCTTCTTCTGGCAAAGCAGACTGATCAAATGCCAGAGGCATTACATATTCTCTCACTTCTGGTCTTGTCTTTGATGCAGAGCCTTGGTTTGCTCTGAATTCTTTCCTAGCTTCCTCAAACATATGTCTTTCTTTCTTTGCAATCAAAAGTTTGGGTCTTCTCTGTAGCTTTTCGGATTCCTGAATCTTCTATAGTCTTCCCTTGTGTCAGTCTCTCTTCTCATGTGGCGGTGCCTCCTCTGGTTATAACAACGACTCTATGGTCTTCTCCAGGAGGTTCAGAATAGATCAATTTCACTTGTGGGTTTTTTTTGGGTCCTCATCTTTCCTGAAGCTTAGCTAGCAATACAGGACAATCTTTTATAACATGGTCAAACGAGCTACCGTAGCTGTAAGTAGTACAAGGGTTCTGAAAATCCTTTGCAAGGTGTCCAGGTTGTGCACAGTTATAACAGATGATCTGTCCTCAGCATCGACCCATTCCCCCTCCTCGTCCTCTTCCTCTGAATCCACTGCAAGGATTGAAGTTTCCTCTCCCAGGAGAGTTGTATTGCGTAGCGTTTCCTTCTTATTGTACTTCGCCTTGGATCTTATATATGTCTCTTGTGCATGAGATCATAAGCCCTACAATCCCTAGCATCATGCCCTATAGACTTACATAATGTACAGTACAAATTTGTAGGTGTCTGAACATACTTTTGCATGTAGTAACATTCACCAGTATGATGTTTGTTTCTGCATACCTCGCACCAGGGTAAGGTGATTTGATTCAAAGGGCTCGGGGCTCCAGAAGCCAAGTGTTCATTGAATATAGGGAAATGTTCCTTTTCATGGCCTTCTGATAGACATCTGACACACCAAATGTATTATCTTTTATCTTTTCCCTTGTCTCTCTTCATATCTTCGCCCTGCAGAGACAAACTAGTTAGCTGACTCGGGATCTAACTCATACCTAAGCTAGATTCTCCCATAGGGGTTGATTCAAGCTTCATGGCAATCTCCAAAGCCTCGGCCTACGAAGAAAACTTCTGTTGCATCAGGGGAACTCTGATGTGTGGTAAGAGGGCAACAATGAACCATTCTTTGTTTTGTTCATCCGAGATCTGAAAATTTAATCGGCCTGTCAAGGTTTTGAATCTCTAATCAAATTCCCACATAGGTTCGGCCACCTTATACTTGATCTCTTTCATCTCTGTGATACATTGTGACTCCGACTTAGGTATCTTAAATTTTTCAATCAACGCGTTCTTGATCTGATTCAATGGCTTAGGTTATGCAAGTCCTTAGACAAGTTTCATGTACAAACTCAGTGTGTGATCTTCATCTGTGAAATTCTTAATGTTCCAAACAACTTCACAGAGGAACCAATGCTAGTCAGGATATTCAGATCCATCTCCCCTAAAGATAAGAAGTCTCATCTCATCTGCCATAGATCTTCCTAGGGTTCCTGACTGAATATGTGGTGGGATACTATGGACAGTGCTCTGGACGCTCTGGTGACTGGGATTACTCTGGTTTCTTAAGACTGAATCAACAGGAAGGATAACAGTACTTACTTCGATGGTCTGCATGGTTTCTGTGTTTTCAGGTTCTCCTTGGTGAAGTTCTTCAGCTTGTCCTTCCTCGGTCCTGGTGGGTTCTGAATGTTCTTCGTCCATCAGATCCGCTTCTTCTCCACTGTAGAAACCCTCCTCCCCATAGTTCTTCTTAAACAGGTTTGCAAGGTGGACCTCTTAGAACACTCTCCCACTGCACGTATGTCCATCTTCTGTGTCGTTGTCGCTATCCAAATTTTTGAGCATTAGCCTTTCCGGATCCAACCAATCTATTGTATCTTCAAGATGTTCTTTTCATGCAATAGCATCTTGAGTCTCAACTTCAGAAATTGTAGAAATTCTCCTCTGGGTCCCTTGAAGAAATATCTTTCATCTTGGTTATACAACTCTACTCTGTCAACAACAAAATTTGAGATGTACCCTCCAATGGTACTATCAAACAAGTGATCTACTGCTCGTGATACGGTGTTATCATCTTTCTTTACCTTCTTGATCAACTCTGACATCCAAACCACAGGAAGTCTAGATCGGATCTTGAACTGGGTATCGGCTAATATAGCTAGCCACTCATATAGCTCCTGATGGATCCCTCCAAATAATATCTCATGTATATCAGTGAATATATATATTTCTAGCCAATCCTCAATGCTAAGATTAGGGTTCTTATTCTAGGCTTCAGCGAAGTCCTTCTCTTGATCCTCTATCCACTTTTGAATCTCTATCTTCAATGGAAACCACCTTGACATTCCCTTAAAAGGAATCCGGTCTCGACAAAAGAACCATTTTTTGGCACAGGGGAAGACCCAGGGTTCATCTCCAAGAGCTCACCAACAAGCCCTAATTAATGGCCCTTTCAGAAACACCTGCGAAGAAGATGCAGTCTCACCCGAAGCAGTTATGAGGGGGTTGTAGCACAAAGATGTCTACAACCAAGGGGAATATCAAGTGGATCTAACACAGGAACAACACAACATTCATATATCACTTATCAGCTTGATCTACTCCATGCATCTATCAAATCTACCTTGGAAATGCAATAACAATATATGAATGACAAATACAAACTACCAATCATACACAACACAAAATATACGTGGTTCACCCTCTCGCTAGGGATACGTCCATAGAATTGTGCTATATTATATTGAGGTAAAGAATACAGTTCTTGTCTGTGCTCTTAGCTAGCATATCTCCTTTCTTCTCCTCTCTTTCTCTTCCCTCCCTGTGTACCCAGCTGCAGGGTTGATCTTCACACCCAGCTGAAGATCTTACAATACCAGAAGGCTCCTGCACTTAGCACTTCTCTCTCATAATACAATAATCACTCATATTGACAATGACAACCTATCTTGGCACTGACCTGACCCAGGTCCTCTTGAACTCTATTTATACATTACAATAGCTCACCAACAGCCTTAGGCCAAAACCTAGGTGTCGAAAACCCCAGATACCAAAACCCTAGGTCAACTTGACCCATATTTTCAGGGCTTCGCCAGCTTGTCTTTCCTTCCTTCTCGCGCGGTGCTCCAAAGCATCCAACAGTGGCTATTTCCGCTTGTTGACTTGTCCACGATCCTTCTTCCTTGCTCATCTGTCATCCTTGATCTCCTCATCCAATGACTTGCTTTCCCACACTTCACTCTATATTCTCTGCTCTTTTTCTCACTTCGACCCAGTGACAGTCATTGTCTTCCGCGAAGTTCGCATTTTACCTCTTCTTCCTTGATCTTCGCTTCCTTTAACAACCCAGGGCCAACAAGTGGAAGGGACTAATAGATTCTGAGCACTCACAGGATATTCTTCCGAGGATTCAACAATAATTTGGGGATGAACCAAAGGGAATTCCTCCTCAACAAAGAATGGACCCCAATATTCTCATCCCAATTCTGAGCAGTGGAAGGCAACGAAGCTAAGGGCGGAACAGGGTAATGTGATGAAGAAAATGAAGGAGCATGGAAAGAGTTTCTAGATAGGAAGTTGTAGTAGGTTGGGCCATGCTTTGGCTTGCCTCTCTCTCTCAGTATGACTGCAATGAAGTACCCAAAGAGCTGAGGCGAGGGAGGCAATTGAACCAAAGGACAAGAAGCCAGGAACAACATTGGGAGAGATGAGGGAGCTACAAACAAAACCAAAATGAGATATAATGAACTAACCTCAAGCATAAACATTTCAATATTTTTGGTTCCATCCATGGAAAGTGCCATTAAGCCTGATTTGACAGCACTCAGCTTCTGTGTACATGTGCAAGTGTGTTTTGATGTCATTCCAAACCTGCACATTAAGTTTCCCATACGATCTAGGCGCACACCCAAATCCTCTGCATTAATGCTCGGCATCAAGAGGAAGAAATGGAGGAAGGTGGCGGTTGTTTGCAATTGCATGATTCTTTGCATGATCAATGTTATTGCAAAAGTTGTAGGTTTGGAAAATCCCGACCCAAACCACAATATGACGACAACTAAGAGAACACCTACCCAATTTCACCTTAGATAGGTATTCCCATCACTTTAGAGGTGAAGTGATCACCTCAAGGGGGGGATCCTAGGTGACTCTATGGGGAAATGAGATGGAAAGTGAGATGATGAGATGAATTCCCTATAGGTTGAGTTTCTAAGTGGAGGAAGTCTTTGATGGCATGTCTTGGGAGTGGTTTAAGGTTACCATGTCCTTGGGCACCTAGTCAAAGTGTTTGTACTTTCCCGAGACACAAGAAAAGCCAACTGTATGAGTTATATGTTAGGTGGAAAATCAATTTAAGTCTGTTGTCCCTAATTTCAGAAGCCAACAAAAATATATATCAAGGAACAAATGATTATTAGAGCTGCTAAATAAATGTCAAAAGTCAAGATAATGATACAAAAGCTAAGCTAGATAAGACTAGTACAACTCAAGACTGAAAGAGAAATAATTTAGCACAAATGTAAGGTTGTTATAAACAAGTGTTGCAGAGATACTTTATCATCCTTATGGTTGTATAAAACAAGTTGTTACATAAGAAAAATCAGCCACCAAAAATTGCAAGTAACCCACCCAAAAAGTGTGTTGTGATTAGTAGATTGTAGTCGCAGAATATTGGCAACTTTTGATGGTTGAATTGTGAGTTATTCAAGAAAGTGTTTAGGTTTTGTTGTGGCCCTATTGGCTGTAGATTTAATTTTATAACAGAAGCAAGAAGTTCCTAGAGACACAAGACGTCTTGAGGGATTTAGGAGGCCTCAAGGAGCTAGAACAACTTCCAATTTAGACAATCTAAAAATCCTGAGTTTTCATGTTTACCAATGCAAGATTTTATTTATCCAATACAATTAGATTAGTTCCTTTATCTATTAGGTTATAGATTCAAATGAAAAATGAACTAGAAATGATATCTCCTTGGGGGTGTAATCCCTTTTACTCCCCAAGGCAAGCAAGGCTAACTAGGAAATACTAGAAGGGTGTAAACCCTTTTACTTCTCCTAGTAAAACCTTATGCAAAAAATTATTCCAAGAAAAAAATTATGGATATGGTGGGGTTGTATGCCCTTATACTCCCCAATAAGTCTATAAAATCAAACTTCTAACCAAGCAATGAAACAACAATAAGATAGATTCCTTACCTAGTCTAAGCATCAACAAGATAAACCTCTTTTTTACCAAGATTAAGCCACCACAAATGCAAGAGAATAGCTCCACTAGAGATAGTGCATCACATCATCCACCAATAGAAAAAATAAACCATAACAATAGCACAAGAGAGAGAGAGAGAGAGAGAGAGAGATTTCTCAAAGAGGGCGCAAATTTCAGCTAGGAGTCTTCTCACAATGGGAGAGTTATGTCCAAATGAGATACAAATGATCTCTATTTATACAAAATGTTCTAAAACATGTATGTCCATAAAACTTAGGGTAAAACACAATATAAGGGGTTAACAACCCTTACCTTTCCCATTTACAAAAATAATACTATTTAATTCATATTTTTCACATAAGAAAAACCCTAGAAACATGATGGCACCCCCATTTTTGGGAAATGTTTGGCACTTTTGGTCAAGTAGTTGAGTTGGAGAAGGGAATGCTAGGCCTCCAAAGACCAATTGTATTCAACCAAAGCCTCTATTCCATGATCCATGGGAATTTTCCTCCAAAAATTTCCAAATGTCCATCATCACCACCACAACCTAGCCCTAGGTGACATCAAGCCCTCAAAAGATGACGTTTTGGCCCTTTCAAGCAAGTCGTTTGGCATGTAGGGGTTGGGTAATATCCTCCAAGGTGTCCTATAGACCTCCAAAGGCATGTCATAATCATCTGGAGTTTGGGCCCTTGGAATCCAACCTATGGGCTTCAAGCCCTATGTAAGCCCAAGCTAGGCTTGCTCTTCCAAAATTGTCCACCAACTAGGTCCTATAAAGACAAATGGATATTCCCTCCAAGGGTATAAATTCAAATGCATCATGATGAGTAAATAAAATCAATAAAAAATCCATTTAAGCAAGCACATCCAAACTACCTCATCAAAATAAAAAAATGCTCAAAGACCTTGTGCAATTTGCCAAGTTTAGGTATGGGAGGGTTGACAAAGCGACCTATTGGGTGAATCATTCCTCAATTTTAGGAGTGTTTCCCAAGGGGACCTCCTTATAAGTCATGTGGATGAGGTTTCATGGATGGGGGGAAGACTTTTGGGCATGGGGTTCATGAAATACAAGGGGTTGTAGTGTCTCATCTATGGGTGTCTTTATAGAGGGTGTGTTGCACCTTCATTTTAAATGCAACCTTTTTCCAAGCCCATTTATTGTCTTTTATTCTTTTAAGATGTTTCCAGGTTGAAGCCAAGGTGGGGCTTCTACCTAAGCATGAAAAATTGTGCCCAAACATGCTCCAGCTTGATTGGCATTTTGTATTAGTTATTTTTCATGGGTCCCATCAGTTTATTATGGGAGACGTTTCATTGTCCTCGAGATCCCTGGGAGAGCATCTAGAAGGTTCATATTTGGATTTTATCTCTTGCTAGCTATAATCCTCTGGGTCTTCAACCCCTTCCTCCCATGAAATGAGGGACACCCCCTTCTTGGGTCAGTATACCCAAAAATACCAAAAGGTAAGGAGATGAGAGGATGTGGAAAGTGACAAGTATGGTCGAGAATGGCACGATGACTCGTCAAGAGGATCTCCCAGTAACAGATCTATCCCTAAGGGTGACCCACTTGCTAGGGAACAATATCAACCACCAAAGTAAAATAGGGCAAAGAGCATAATGTCCAAGAAAGCGTTACATAATCAAAAGCAGTGATAGATTAAACAAACTCAAATGCCTCAAATATTGAAATGACACTCGCCATAATACTTGGATTGTACTTCATGGAGAAAGACCCAATGCCTTCTAGAAGCCAACTGATGTGGTGGATATTGTCATGATGAACCTGGATTTGTGGTGGCGAGGTGGGTCTCTATCTGTGAAAGTGGACATTGTTGGTCATGTTATCTCTCAGTACTCCATGCCTGTAACCTGAGGGCCTTGATACATCATCTCCCCTAGGAGTTGGGGATAACAATCACCAAGTGGTACCCCATCTAGGGATTGAATTTTTTTATTTTCATTAACCTTGTGAAGACAATTTTTTGTTAAGTAGTTTTGGAGACTACAGACTAGTGGTTGTAACTTATTGGTTTATAACCAACGAAACCATTTAATTAAAACTAATTGGAAACACAATGAGACAAACATAGAAATCAAATATTTTGCACTATCAATGATTGTGTTCCACAAGGTTTATTGCAATTGCATTCCCATCTATAGTGTTGACCAACATATTGAATTCTTTCACTTAGAAAATAGGAAAATGGTTGAGATGCCTCAAGGGAACAAAGTTTCAAGGATTTGTTGAGGGAGGTTGTGTTGTCTTTTTGGAAGAATCCATTATCCAATTGTAGTTGTAAGGTCACAGTTGTAAGGTTTAGGTGATCATGCATCCCTTTGAATCACGCTACATACCAAATTGKTATTTTGTAACGAACACTCAAGCATTGAGTTACGGTTGTCATTGAATTGACTTCCCATGAAAAGATTGGATATCCAAAAGCGATGAACTCATCGCATTGATGATATATACATGTARGAATGAGTATAATGGAGATGCATGTGTAGCACAATCCAAATTTATGAGATGAATGACCTAAGTCTACTCATGACAAGTTGCATTTAGTATTGTCTTGTTAGCCCACATATAATGTTTGACCATTTGTTTTTTAATTTAAAAAAAATAATGTCCATCGGCTTATAATTGAATGATATATAGTGGTTGTATATTGTGTAGAGACTAGGGTTCAAATATTTTTTACACCTTATCATTTTGTAATATGTAATGTGGTGTTAGGCATTAAACACATATTAAATTTGTATTCAAAAGCCAACATCACCATAACCAAAATTAGAAACATGAAATTTTAGTCATGCATTGTCTTTTTCATTAATAAAAAATACCATTATAGTAAATTTGGGTCTAAAATGTGTCCCTTAAGGAAAACATTAAAATGGTAAAAGCATATGTCACCTCACACTAAGTTAGAGGTGTTATCTAGTAAAGGTTAATATATATATTGTCTCATTAATTACAATTGTCATGTAAGTTGGGTCAATCTATAGTTAAAAGGTGACAGTAAAAAATAATAATAAAAGGTTAAGATTCTTGTGCACACAATAAATGTAGTGTCAAAATATGTAGATTTGTACTATATTTTATTTAAAATAATTCATAATTGATTAAATGTATTATTTTCTTTTCTATATACATAATGATAAATTTAAAACTCAAAAAATAAAATTATAATCAAATAATAATAAAAATGTTATCCAATGGTGAAATGCGAGGAGTTTTTCACCATTGGGCAAGGTTCAATTCTCGTGAGGGCCTAACCTGGAGCTATGGAGGCACCTTGAGGTAGTAGTCGAAAGTGTGGTTGCACCCAGAGATATTATATTAAATAATATTGTGACCCATGCACACATAAGTGGATCAAATCCCACCCCCATGTCCTCCATTTTTTTTGTCAATTAGGTTTAGCCCAAGTGGTTTGTGTTGATGGGTGTTTTCCCCCCATCCAGGTTCAATTCCCGCAAGTGACATGTTGAGCTCTTAAATGAGTACATTATCAAAAAATCCTCTAGTTTACCCAGTACCATCCTCGAAATGAGGCCCCATGGGCTTCTCCAGGAGTGTTTCCTCAGTTTTGACTCGCGCAAAGAAGCAAATCAACATTGCTAAAATACAAACCAATTTCCATAAGCTACGTAAAAAAACTGAGCATTGGAAAATTCCCAAAACACCATGGGATGCAAGAATATGTCATCTTTGTGACACTAAGAGAGTTGAATATGAAGAGAACTTTCTCCTAGAGTGTCTTGTGTATACTCAAATTAGATCACAATTTCAAAATATATGTCACAATACTCATCTTCCTAACCTCCTAAGTCAACAAAACTATGGTGATATTGGAACACTTCTCTTAATGTTTTTTTAGCATAAAAATAAGATTCTAAAGGAATCTAAGTAATCTCTTATCTATCTTAAGGTTCGATAGACCAATTCTAGTCTCTATGGACATTAATCATCATTGTCATATATTATATAGTATAGTATTATATTTTATATAAAAGTTGTTAAATTAATAATTCATTGTTATATATATATATATATTATATATAATTAGTTATTATATGTCATTTTATTAAAATAGTCAATAAGATAAAATGTTTATCATATTTCGAAGTGATTCCATTATGATTTGAATTGAAGTGAGATTTATTTTCAAAATCATAAGAGGTAGTGATAATATAAAATATTCTACATTTAGTATTTCAAGAATATTTGTCATATCCCAAAATGATCTTACCAAAATCTTAACCAAGGTGAGGTTTATATGTAATTCACTATTTCCAAATAAAAATATGATATGTAATCATATTTGACTTCAATAGTTCCACATAAACAATTATTGTTGACCCAATTTCTTGGAATTCTATTGGTTTTTGAATTCCAACTCATCAACCATATTTTTTTATTATGAGTCCCATTAATTTAGATCAAAATTTACTCTAATGCAAGATCTTTATTATACCAATTGTAAGGCCTTTGGTGTGGAGGGTGTGTGTAGCTCTGCTCGACCGACATAGACGAAGATGAGACAAAAATATTGGGGTTCTTGAGGCGACCCGAATGGATGAGCATGCATTTGATTGGGAAGGTGTGTGACGAGTTCGCTAAGTTGGATGCACTTGTGGAGGGTGGACTTGGATAGGCGACTAAAGAGGCAGACCAAGACTTATATGGATGGGCACCCCACACTTGGGGATCACGATGGGAGATCTTGGTGCATTAAGGCACACATCGCCCATATTGCGACCAATGGGTGCGCTCATCGTGCAAACGTCTTGGACACTGTAAAGTACCATATCTAACATAATATGAAGAAACAAGAATATTTAAAAGATATCAATGGAACAACAAAATATTGAGAAGAGAAACACCGGAAATAATATATTTATTCAAAGAAGGCAATGTCCACTTGCCTCTTCGAGGAGGCGACCTCTAGGAGAGCAGATCTCTATTACAATAATTCTCAAGACAATTATCATGCCCCCTACTCTTACTTATACTAATTATATTTTCTAAAGAACATTCTACAGAAAGATCTTTCTAGAAGCAAAAGCTTCTATTAGGTCTTCTTACATTGACTTATTCACAATTATTAAATAGGCCTAATGTTGGAATTTATTACATGGAAAATATATTTAGGTCTTATTAACTAATGTTGGTCTTTATTACATGGAAAATATATTATTCTATCTACGTGAGGGGTTAGGTTCCTAAAATGCCCTCCCCCTTGAGAAAGAGTTTTTTCCTCAAGGCTTAGGATGAGGAAATTGCTACAGAATGGTAGTCAGTTCCCAAGTGGCATATTCTAGTGGAGTATCCTTCCAGTGAACCAAAACTTCCTTGATGGTGTTTTGATGGAGGGCACGCTCTCGCTGGTCCAAGATGTCTTGTGACTGCAACCAAATAGAATCTTATTCATCCAACTTTGGTAGGTTAGTTTGGGTGTGTCATTTGGTGCCAATCACTTTCTTCGAGCATGAGACATGAAAAACATGATGTAGCTTGGAGTAATTGTGCAAACCTAACTGATAAGTCGTTGGCCCCATGCATTTGAGAATAGTATAAGGACCATAAAATTTTGGTGCAAGTTTCTGACATTTTTGGTCTTTGAGTGAAGTCTGCTTATATGGTTAGAGATAGAGAAACACTTGATCCCCTTCAGCAAATTGACATTTAGAATGACCTTGATCTACCTATTTCTTCATGTTGTTTTGAGCCATTACCAAATTTCCTTTTAAAGTATGGAGAATGGTCATGCAGACAATAAGATTGTGCTTAACCTCCTGAACCTTGGAGACACCCAGTATGTATGGGAGAACCAATGGTGTCTTATGTTTGTCGACTATTTAAAAAGGAGTCATGCAAGTGGCAGTATGGTAAGAGGTGTTGTACCGCCATTCATCTAGGGGTAACCATTGAACCTACTAATGTTGTCTGTCGGATGAAAAAAACCTCAAATATGTTTCTAAACACTTGTTGATTGCTTTTGTTTCGCCATCAATCTGGGGATGATAGGTTGTGCTAAGATGCAATTGATTTCCCTAGAGCCTAAATAATTATTTCCAGAAATTGTTGGTAAAAGTGGGATCACGATCAGAAACAGTAGAATGAGGCATTCCATGGAGTTTGAAGATATTATCCATACAAATTTGATCCACTGTGTTTTGAACGGGAATTGAAGAGCACAGAAATGAGAATATTTGGGTGATGAAGGCATTCCACTATGTTGTGAACGGGTGTTGAAGAGAACAGAAATGAGCATATTTGGAAAGATGATCCATTGTCACCATGATGACTGGCTTATTGCCTAATTTGGGTAAGCCAACAATGAAATCCATAGAAATATATGTCCAAATAGTAGGTGGAAGCGGAAGTGGTTGGAGTGTACCAGGAGGTTTGATAGTATCTCCCCTATTACATTGATAGGTATCACATTCGACTATAAAGGTACGAATGTCCTATTTCATACCGTCCTAGAAGAAAGATCGTTTGACCCCTTCATAAGTTTTGGTAAAACTCGAATGGCCTAATGTAGGTGAAGCATGAAACTCAGAGAGAACCTTGGATTTAAGTTTCAATTGTTTTCTTAAATAAAAGTGACCTTTATCGTGAAACTCATCATTGTGATAAGAGTATCTTGGAGCAACTTGGGGATCTTGTTGAATTTTTTGGATTAGGCCAGAAATTTTGGGGTCTTGCAATCGTTCTTGTCAAACAGCATGAAGTTAGTCGGCGAAAATGAATGAGAGGGAAAAGAGGAACCCTTCATCTTCATATTTCTTGGAAAGAGCATCAGTCACCACATTTTATTTTCCCTTCTTATAAACAATCTCATATTCATATCCAAACATCTTGGTCACCCATTTTTGTTGCTCTGGAGATGAAATTTGTTGTTCCGAGAAGTACTTGAGGCTTTGATGATCTGTCTTAATTTGGAAGTGTTGTCCCAATATATAAGGGTGTCAGAGATCAACTGCATGAAAAATAGCCAACATTTCATTTTCATAAATTGATTGGCCCAAATTTCGGTCCGACAACTTTTTCTAGTGAAAGCCAAAGGGCGTTCATCTTGCATGAGGATTGCCCCAATTCCTCTCCTTTATGCATCACATTCTAGAACAAAGGTCTTGGTGAAGTTAGGTTTGGTCAGTACAGGAGAAGTGCACATAGATTGTTTCAATTCTTGGAAGGATTGGTCAAATGTTGGAGTCCAACTGAAAGAATTCTTTTTAAGGAGAGTTGTGAGAGGAACCACAATTTTTTCATAATTCTGAACAAACTTGCGATAATAGCCCATTAAACCCAGGAAACCACACATACTTATAGGAGTTTTAGGGAAAGGCCAATTATGCCTAGCTTCAATTTTATTGGGATCCACCCTTACACCATCCTTGCCAACAATATGACATAGGTACTCAACTTTAGATGCGCCAAAAGTACATTTAGACTGTTCGAGGAAAATTTGGTGCTTGGAGAGGATATGGAGAACTCGATCCACATGGGTGAGATGGGTTGGCCACGTTTTACTATAGACTAGAATATAATCAAAGAAAACTAACACAAATTGGTAGAGGTATGGATGAAATAAATGATTCATGAGACTTTGAAAAGTGGACGGGGCATTATAGATACCAAAGGGCATAACCAAGAACTCATAGTGGCCCTCATGAGTGAAAAATACATTTTTGGGGATGTCTTCCTCTTTCATACATATCTGGTGGTAGCCTGAATGGAGGTCAAGTTTGGTAAAGTATTGAGCCCCACCGAGTTCATCCAAAAGGTCATTTATGATGGGAATGGGAAATTCATCCTTGATGGTAAGTTTGTTAAGGGCACGAAAATCAGGACATGTGTGCCAATTTATTTCCTTCTTGAGGACCATGACAACAAGGGAAGATTAGGGGCTGGTACTGGGATGAATAACACTTTATTCTAACAATTCTTGGAAAATTTTCTCAATTTCATTTTTTTAGAAAAGGGATGATGATAAGGGAGAACATTAGGAGGAATATTGCCCACGATTAAAGGAATGTAATGTTCATGGTCTCCATAGGAGGGGGGGAGGCCCTGGAGATTTTGGAAAATAGTGGGATGGCAGGAAAGAATAGCTTGAAGGTCAGGGTGTATCAAGGGTGTCTCAACTGCTTGAATGGAATGGAGTTGGGCAATGATGTCAAAATGACCTTTTTTTAGTAACGTTTCCATGCGGTGGGAAATGATGATCTCTTGGGACCCTATTGTAATGCCTTGGGATTTATAATGTTTTCCTTCCTACTGGAATTGCATGGTTAAATCCTTAAAATCCATGGTTATGGGGCCAATATTGCATAGCCATCCAGCACCAAGCACAATGTCACAACCACCCATGTCAATAGAAAACATGTGAGATTTCAGGTTATACTGACTAATTTGTAGGTGCACATTTTCAAAACGCCCCCACATTTCATGGAACAACCATTGGAAATAATGATTTGAAAATTGTTGATAGCACAGATATAGAAATTGACCTCTTGAGAAAGGTGACGATGAATGAAATTATGAGTGTTGTCACTATCAACTAGGATGATGGCTTTCATGTGCTTAATGTAACCAAACAATTTGAGGGTTTAGGGAGAAAAAAAACCAGTGAGAGCATTTAGCAAAATCGATGGTTCAACTTTGGGAGGATCAATTGTTGATGAAAGAGTATCTGTTTGGAGTTTCTCGACTTCAAGAGAGAGCTCAACATCTTCATAAGAAACATTATGTGAAATGGTCATAAAGAGTTTTTTTTCTTTACAATTGTGCTCTGGAAAGTATTTGTCATCGCAATTATAGCATAGACCCTTGAGTTAGCGTTCATCCATTTATGCCCGTGTTAATTTTTGGACCTTGAGAGGAGTGGCATGAGGGGTATAGGTGGTGGGTTCAGGGTGGGGAACAAAAGTGGGTTTTATGCTCTGGGCCAAGATGACCTGTTGTGCATATTTGGAACATTTAGTTACTTCCAACCAAGTTTGGGGGCAAGCAATTATGACCTAAGCTTGGATTTCATCCTTGAGGCCACTGATAAAACATTCCCTAAAAAAACATCAATCATTCCCTATGTTCGTAAATCCAAGTGCTCAAACGCAGAAATAAAATCTTCCATAATTCCAAACTATTTCAACCTGGTCAGATGTCCTAAATGGTGGGAGTCTGTGTCAAAGTGTTCATATAACTCAGCAACAAATTGTGACCAAGCAATATACCCTTGACATGAATTTATACACCATTTCCACCATTATCATCATTTCAAAACCAAATAGATATTTTCGTAACAAATCTTGGTCAACTCATTAGTAATGCCATGCAGGGTGAAATAGTGTTCCATTTGAGTGACCCAGGTTGTTGGATATGAGCCATCAAATATGTTCACCTCAACTTTGGGAAGACGGGGATCATGAGGTAGGGTGTTATAATGAGAGTGCAGAGGCCGGTTGGAGTCAACATCTTCGGGATAGAAGCGTGGGTCAGAGGAGGAAGGACCCTGAAATTTGTTCATGAATTGTTGGAGAGCGGAATTGACTTTAGCAATTTGGATACCTAGTTGTTCCTGGATGTATTCCATTTTTGCATGAATGGTAGGAATGTCCTTATTCACTTGGGACTTAAGGGAAGTGAGGTCAATATTCAGTTTCGGATTAGTTTCTTCTTAGCAGGTGGGAGCCATAAGGGAAAGAGGGGTGGGTCCACGGATAAAAAAGAAGATATGTAATATATACCACTACGATCACAAAAATGAGAGAAAACCAATGGGATGAGTGGGAAATAAAGGTGTCAGGAAGGGTATGGGTCCATGGGGTAAAAAAAAGGTTAAAAATTATAGGTATCATAGTGATCAGGACAAAAAGAGAAATACAATGAGATAGTTCTCAAATAAGGGTGTTGGCCAAACCCATAATTTTTTTTACTCCTACGGATTTATACTCAAGCTTGAATAATACTATAGTGTCGAAATTCCCAAATTATTAATAAACAAAATGTGTATGAATTTTGGAACCAGAATGTAGGAGGCAAGGTTGCATGGTTAAAATATCGTTTTTGTTCCTTGTCGGAATGTTCCCCCCTGGTTAGGGTTTGCAGGGTGCCTATGGACAAGGGTTTTCCCTGTGCATAGCTCTCTGATATATGTGTGCGGTAAAATGGTAGTACTCAACCCAATATCTTAGGGCACCAACTAAGGAGGCTCGACCATACCCTTAGTCATACTCCCTGATTACCTAGGTACTAAAGAGTGTATTCCCGAGTGTTGTTCTTAATGGAACTATAGCAATCAAGAGCCAATCGATTGATCCAGGGTTGGTTTTAGAATACCTAGTGGACTCCCTATATACCTGTCGGTACGTGGGAATGATGGTCGTGTATAGATTATGTTTGATGCAATACTACTCGAGGGGTACCAACAAGGGATACAGAGGTTTCCAACGGGGGAAAAACTTTTAGTTTCTAGGAAACCCCGTGAATCTGTCTGTATCACCTATGTGTAGTCTTCCCCACTACAATTTTACCCATTGAACGATAGATCGTTGTGCTTTAAAGACGTCGGCAGTATATGTCTCTACCTTGGAAAAAACAATTACCCACAATTATTTCCAAGGAAAGTGCTCTGATACTAGTTGTAAAGACTTATAAATGTAATATAATATGCAAAAACAAGAATATTCAGTATATATCAATGGAACAACAAAATATTGAGAAGAGCAATACCATAAATAATACCTTTATTCAAATAAATAAATGTTCACTTTCCTCTTTGAGGGGGAAACCTCCAGGGATGATTTTAAGGATGGAAATTTATTTTAAAATATAGAAACCTTGGCGAATCTTACTAATCCTTCATATGCCAACTATAAATGTTTGGCGATACTTTTGTAAAAATATTCAAAATTCTAAGGATTTTATATAGTTTGTATAAAATTTTGGCGATTTTTAAGGTAAAATAATTTTATCCTATAGAATTTGGGCGAATCATTTTTAAAATAACGAATCTCTTTTTTGGAAAAACCATGGAAAATTAGCCCATTAGCGAAATTTAGCCCCTAAAATCATCTATGGAAACCTCCAGTAGAGAAGAGCTCTATTACAATAATTATCAAGACAACATTTTTCGTGCCTCCTACTCTTATTTATACTAGCTCTATCTTCTAAAGAACATTCTAGAGGAAGATCTTTCTAGAAGCAGAGGCTTCTATTAGGTCTTCTTTCATTGACTTGTTCACAATTATTAAATAGGCCTAATTTTGTCCTTTATTACATGGAAAGTATATTTAGGCCTTATTAACTAACGTCGGCCTTTATTATATGGAAAATATATTATTCTATCTACGTGAGGGGTTAGGTCCCTAATAGACACGCCACCTTTGGGAACCTTGTGTGGATGACTTGGAGTGAGGCCAACTCATGCGACTGGAGAATTGAGGTCGCAACCCAAACAATTGAAGCGACGGTGGGTGCATCACGACAAACTATTCCACGTAGTAGAGTGACTTGGTGAGTCATCTCAACCTCACTCGAGGGATGCGATGGTTCAGCACAAAGCGACACGAAGTTTCGCTGAGGAGAGTCACATATATATGGTGTGATCTAGGAAATCCAAGGGGACACAACTTAAGCAGATATGACATGAAAGTTCATGGTGAGATAGTCATACAAGGGAAATATCCTTCCAAGGGGCTGAGTTGCACTAGGTGACTCGTGCCACCTTATGGAGTCTATGACAGAGAGAAAAGATGGGGAAAGTCTTTGAGGTAGGTTCTAGTAGCCAGGTGTCTTGGAGTTCTGACAAGGTAGGTCAAGTAGATGCAATATTGTAGACAGATATTCCCTATGACCTACAGTCGCCGAAGGATCGAGACGCAAGCAAGCTTGGCAAGCCAAGGTGTATAAGTTATAAATAATTGAAAGGGGGCGAGTCTATCACACCTTGGGGATATTTTGTACTTTGGTTTTGGGGAAGGTTACCACATGAATGCCATAACTCTTGTATGTAAATTGATCCAAACACTCCATCATTGTAACATCTTGTATATTATGAAGTGTTTGTATGGGTGTTAGGCACATCAAGTGTCGCTTAACCATATACTTATGTCTCTTTCTCATGTGTGTTATCTTCGCATGATCTTGGTTGCTTTATAAGCTAAGTATAGAACGATTAACTATATGTGGTGTAAAGAATGAAAGTGTAATGACGTGTTTGGATGGGTGGACACATTGGTGATAAGGAGTGATATAGGTGGACATCAGTGGCCACCCACCTATTCCACTGGATCAAAACAAAGTTTCCATATTGGCAGTTTTCTACAATTTTTTCAGGTCATAAACTTTTGTGGTCGTTTTGAGGCCCTAAACGATGTTTTTTGGCATTGCAGCACCCACTAAATAGTCAGATGTATGTACTAGGTCGTTCAGAATGTGTTCTCAGCTAGACCTTTTCGATAGGCTACCGAGTGCCCCAAACAGAGATTGTATGAAAAATTACAGCCCCGGGAAGTTGACATATTAACTAACCACATCCGGGCCCACAAACATTTTGGTGTTTCATCTTCTGGGGTTATGGTTTTAGATGTTTAGGGTTTTCTCATTGAAATTTTATGTTAAAAGGAATTTTGGCCTTATTGTAATCATTTCTTATGAATGTGTGTAGTTGTCACATCTCTTCTCATAGATAAGTTTCCACCATTCTACTGAGTTCATTTCACTTTGCATTTTTACAGTTCATGCATATTTCATTCATTAATAGAAATTGAGGATTATTGTATCTCTGTGTTTATGCCATATTTCTTTGTTTCATTTCATTCCCTCATAAATACATATCAGTGGTATCACAGTAGTATGTTCTTTATCTATTTCTCTATGCATGTCCCCAACAAGGTCAAGGTATAAGGAGTTGGAACTTGAACTACTTGAGCCTCTAAAAGACCGTCCTTGGTGACCTCAATGACCTCCCATGGTGGAATAAAAGAGATATGATGTAGTTGGAGATCCTATTAAGTTGTTTCTCAAGGAATCCCTCATGCGACAAAGGGGCGAGATGATGGATATTTTTTTTCAAATCTTTTGAAGATTAATGAAAACAACAGACGTGTCTTCATCAAGCGATCACTTTAGAGATGTTTCCCCCTTCAAGGTAAAAGTTAATTTTTATATTCTCATATTTGAAGGTCAAATAGATGAGGATGCTTTGGAAAAGTGGTTAAATATGCTAGAAGGTGATTTCTTTTCCCACAAGTTCTCTGATAGGGGAAAAATCACCTATGGTTGTCCCCCATGTCAAAAATTGGTGGGAGACTTATTGTGAGAAAAATTATACATAATATTCTAGAATTTTTGGGGTTGAACCCACTTGGGACCCTTTTTTGGATGTCGTTAAGGAAAAATATTACCCTATTGGAAACTATGATGACTAATACACAAGATGGACCACATTGCGTTAGGAAAGGGACCAAACAATGTCGAAGCTCACAAATAACTTCCATACCTTGCACACCAATTTGGGTATCAAATACTCTGAGCGAAATATCATTTTAAAACATTGTGGGGGTCTACACAAGTACATCCAAATAGAAATGGAGTTTCTAGACATCTCATCACTGAGATCCACTTATCGATATGTTGTCAAAATTGTGCAAAAATTTAAGTGGAGGAATAAGTGGGAGTTTGGATATGCAAATGCAACACAACAAAAGCAAGGAAAATGCATCCCCAACCCACAAAACAAAGGACAAATCAAGGATGGAAAACCTAGAGACAACCAGTTTAAGTAGCAAGCAAATAAGGGTAATGGGAAGATGAAGAAAGACATTGGGAAGTGGTGTGGGTTCCATAAAATCCATTGGAACAACACTAATGCATGTCACTCGAAGCAGTCATTGGTGGTCGATATGAAAGCCTCAAAGTTAGATCCAGACTGTAACTATAATTTAGAGCTAGACAAGGTGAAGTGAATCATTGATGTAGAACCCATTGCCACAGTCGCTACCACCAAGGTCCAGCCAAACAAACTAGAAAAGTCGAAAGAAGTTGAGAACCTTTTTCACTCACAGATGTGGGTGAAGGATGCTCTGCTACATTTCAGTTTTGATAGTGGAAGTTGAAATAACCTAATCTTAGTAGAGGTCATCGAGTCATTGGAGTTGTTTACAACACCACATTGGGTGGCTCAACCAACGATGAGATCTCCACATTAGCCAACAGTGTAGTCTTCCCTATGGCATCAAGCCCTTCAAGGATGAGGTATTTTGTGATGTTTCCCCACTTGAATTTTGTGATGTTATTTAAGTTTATCCATATATGTGGAAACATAATGTTGTATATGAGTCTATACCTCATAGTCTAATTATTACTTTGGGAAGACAATTGTACATGATACCAGAGATAGGTCCACCTACATCAATTTCTTTGGTCTCAGCTAAGCACTGTAGGAAGGTAATCTCCCATATTGGGAAATTTTTCCTCTTAATGATTCGATCTCAAAGTGAATGAAAGGTCATGGCCACATCCATGGCCTCTACATAGGGATTCTCTATGAAGCAAAATAAAGTGGAAAAATTCATGGAAGAATATCGAGACATATTCACCTTACCTACCAGGGTGCCTCTGCACTGTCAGGTCAAGCATTCAATCGATATTATCCCTGGTGTGCCTTTATCTAATGGGAAATTATATTGATTCTCTCTCTTGGAAAATGAGGAAATCAAGTGCCAGATTGAAGCTCTTCTTCAAAAAGGGCACATCCGACCAACCTCCTCACCCGTGAAAGCCCAATCATGCTTGTGCAGAAGAAAGACAGGACCTAGCGACTCTATATTTATTACAGTGCTCTAAACAAAATAACAGTCTTGAATCAATACCTGATTCCCTGAATTGATGACCTTCTTGACCAACTCAAGGGAGCCAAGTAATTTAGTAAGATTGATCTGAAGTCCGGCTACCACCAAATCCCAATAGAACTGATTGATGTATGGAAGACTACTTTCAAGTCTAAAGAAGGTCTTTTCAAGTGGTTGTTCATGCCTTTGGCTTGACAAATGCCCCAACAAATTTCATGAGATTGATGGATGACATATTGCGGCCTTTCTCCATTTCCTTTGTGGTTGTATATCTGGATGACATCCTCATCTTCAGCAAGAGTTCCGTAGAACACTCTCAACACATTCAGCAGGTCCTCCACACTCTGCAACAACACAAGATATATGCTAACTTAGAGAAATATTCATTTGGAATAAACAAGGTCCAATGCCTCAAATACATTATAGATGAGCATGGTGTGCATGTGGATCCAGCCAAGATCCAAGCCATTCACGAGTGGCCATCCCCGACAAAACTAACCAAGCTTCGGAGCTTCTTAGGCCTTGCCAACTTATATTGCATATTCATGTTGGGGTTGTCGCATATTGCGTGGGCCCTCATCCAAGTGATCAAGGGTGGTTGCAAAGCCAAATTTGTGTGGGTCGGGTCACAACAGAAAGACTTTGAGGATCTGAAACATTGTTTATGCTCATCCCTAGTGCTTGCCTTACCTGATCCGCAACAACCTTTTGATATTAAGATTGGTGCTTCAGACTACACTGTTGGTGTTGTTCTCACCCATCACAGTCATTTGATGGAATATGATAGTGAGACACTCTCAGAAGTCATATGTAAGTATCCCACCTATGACAAAGAGATGTATTCCATTGTACAATCCTGACGCCAATGGAAGCATTAAATTATAGAGAAGGAGACAGTCATCCATATGGATCACAAGCCTTTGTAGTTAATGTAGACACAAGGAAAATTACAGAATGACCGCCATCAAAAGTGGCCCACATACTTGTAGCAATTTCACCTCAACATTAAATATAAGAAAGGGAGCACCAATCGCGTCACGGAATACCTCAGTTGTACTCTGGTTGCAGCACTGAACATGGTGCTCGACTCTTGTGGGCATGAGACATATGCGTGGTTCCAACTCTATGACAACGATCATGACTTCGTTATGACCTATCATATGTTGGGAACAAACATGGTCATTGTCGATTTTCATCTTTAGGGGGGATTGTTATGCCATCTAGGTCATCTTTGTGTTCTTTCAAGCAAGCATGCGAATATTATTTGGGAATCCCACTATACTCGGGTGGCAGGGAACTTTTACGATGAGAAGATAGTGGCAGTACTACAAAAGTATTTCTATTGCTTGTGGCTTGAACATGATGTCAATAAGTATATATGATCTTGCGCTACCTACTCCATATCCAAGCTAGCCATTAAAAAAAAGGATTGTACACCCCTCTGCCTACTCCTGACAATCCCTAGGAATCCATCTTGATGGACTACATGTCAGGTCTCCCCTCAATCAAGCATGGAAATGACTATGTATTTGTGGTTTTTGATCGATTCTCTATGATGGCCATTCTGACAACTTGCAAGAAGAGTATCACAATCAAGGCCACTGCCAAGATCTTCTTTGAGCGTGTGTGGGTACAATTTGTAATACCACAAACCATCATATTATATTGGGACAACAAGTTCTTGACTACATTTTGTTCGAGCCTCTAGTCACTATTGGACACCAAGCTCACCAAATCCACTTACTTCCACCCCCAAACTGATGGATAGACAGAGGTTGTTAATAGGATGATTGTGCATATCTTGTGAATGTACAAATCCAAGCATCCACACACATGGGATGAGATCATTCCTTATGTTGAACACAGCTTCAACAAATCCATCCATAGCTCAATCAGACATAGCCCTTTTCAGGTGGACCTGATATTTCAACGATTGGGCCCCATTGATGTAGCGCTAACCCTTGTGTCCACACATGAAGAATATTCCCATTCTCAATATGAGGTCGAAAAATCCACCAAATTCATTGGGTGGACTCAACACATCTACCAACATGTCCATGATATTTTACAGAAATCCAATGCTAAGTACAAGCAACACCATGATCAACATCAGGTTCCACACAAGTTTCAGGTGAGAGACAAGGTTTGGTTGCATTTGAAGAAAGAGTGCCTCACAAGACCCCATCGGAACCTATGTCCACTTCGCTATGGACCTTACACCATCACCAAGGTTGTGGGAGACAATACTTTTGAGTTAAGTATCCTCCCTTCCTTGGCTTGCACCCAATATTCAATTTGAACCTCCTTCGGTGATATTTTCCACCACTATTGGATACATCAGAGGTGGAAGAGAAGCTAAAACCTACATATATCAACCTTGACTGCATGGAACATGAAACCATTGGCTGTATCATGGACACACAGGTTAAGGGCACTTGCTAACAGAAGATTCAACTCTATTGAGTCATCAAAGCAGGGCAACTACTGCACCAAAAGTAGCTCACCAAGCATCAAGTTCAACAGAATTTTCCCCATTTGATGGGGGTACTCAATGTAATGGAGACCATTTATTTCTAAGGAGGGAGGACTTATGTAGTGGACATCGTTGGCCACCCACCTATTCCACTGGCTCAAAACATAGTTTCCATCTTGGCAGTTTTCTACGAGTTTTTTTGGGTCTTGAATTTATGGGGTCATTTTGAGGCCCTAAACAACGTTTTTTTGGTGTGACGAAGCATTTTGAGTTGTTTAAAATGTGTACTTATTTTCTATACCTTTTTTATGGGATACCGAGCACCCCAAACGAAGATCATATGCAAAATGTATGCCCCTAGGAAGTTGACATATCAACTAACCACATCGGGGCCCATAAAACTTTTAGTGTTTTATCTTTTGGGATTAGGGTTTTGGATGTTTAAGGTTTTCTCATTGATGATTTATGTTAAAATTCCTTTTGGCCTCATTGTTATCATTTCTTGTGAATGTGCGTAGATGCCACGTCTCTTCTCAGAGATAAGTTGCCACCATTCTAGTGAGTTCATTTCACTCTACATTTTTGTAGTTCTTGCATATTTCATTCATTAATAGAAATTGAGTATATCTCTATGTTTTTGTCATATTTATGTGTTTCATTTTGTTCCCCCTTAAATCTGGATCAAGGAGCTAAGTGTTGAGGCTTGACTTTCTAGGTATCTCAAGGTGTAGTTATGGGAAGACCTTGAGTGAAGAGGCATATTCTAGGAAAATTACTCTCAGTTTGGTTTAGCTATCGAGTTGAAAACGTCCTAGTGTTGCACGAACCTCAAGTATCAGAAAACTTAGGTGCGCCAAGTCGTGTTGGATCCCCGGGAAGATTGTGGTGGAATAACACCATCCCTAACATATCCATCCTTGTGACACTAATAGACTCCTTCGAGAAAGGGAGTGAATTTCATGAGAAAATCTATTGAAGGAATGGGACTATAATTTTCAATTTAGCCTCCAACTTTACCTCATATTGTACTACTGCAATTTTCACATATAGTGCACAATACCTCATCAAAGTAGCAAGTTCTCAGGTTGACAACTTAAAGTAATGTTGAGGGGTTCAACACTCTTGTTGCAATTCCTTGGCCCAACAACAGGTGATATTTTGGATATCAAGGCTAATGAGGACATGAAGAAAGGTTTGACAAATCAAATAAGGGAAAATAATTGATTTCAAAGTTGGGATCGACGTGAGAATCGGTGAGGCAAGCTTGAAAGGGGGGAGAAGGGAAAATTTTCAAATTTGGACTCAAAAAAGGACTCAAAATTAGTAGATGAATAAAATGGGACATTTATAAATAAACTTGAACTCAAACTTCAAGAGAGAAATTTGAATTTGAAACTTAAAAACTTATGTCAAGGAATAACTCAACAAACAAAGGTGAAAAGGGAACCCAATGTGACAATCATGCCCGATATGAAATTCAGAGAGTGTGAACCAAGGTTCAAAAAATTAGTTAAGAGATTAGAAATTGAGTTCGAAAAGAAATTTGAATTGGAAAGGGGGAGACAAACAAGCTTCGAATAAAGAAAAAGAACTTAAACGAAAGGACACTCATCGTAAACAAAAGAAAAAATGAACAAAAGAAAAACAAAAGGTGGAAAAAAGGGGGCATGACATGACCATCGGGCCTAATATGGAAATTGGGAGGAAAGGTTGGTTACTCGAGAAAGAAGGGGGCCAATCTAAAAATCAGAGTAAAATTCAAAAAGTTAACAAGCTAAAGAAGCCCTTATAGAAGTATCAGATCAAGACAAAATGAAGCCAAATTGTAATCAAGAGAATGAAACATGACAATCCCAATTCACTTATTGGAGATATTACACACTCACCTAGAAATTATTTTTCCTAAGTTTGATAGTCTAATGTTGAGGGTACTATCATTGGATGAGAATTATTCTGTTCCAAGCATATTTCCTAAAAAATAGGGTGTCTTCCCTCTTCAGTTTGACTTTAGTTAGGAGTTCAATTAACTAGTGGAGGACAACTCATACATTCAGTAGTTGATCTTCTCATCAGGAGGGTGAATATCTCATGCATGAGGATATGAGGGCACGTATCATATGCATGCATGATTTTCTCTCTCCTCCACACGTGTGACTTAGTTAACTGAGGTTTGCATTGACAATTTCCTTAGACTAGGTGGCAGATAACTCTAGTTTTTGTCAGTGAGTGTCTACATCACTTTAGATCACTAACTATGGTGCATTTACTTATTCATATAGCTATATATGGAACATTCACCTATTATTAATGATTTTTCATGTATTGATTATTTATTAATGTTTTGATTAATAGACTCTCTCTCTCTCTCTCTCTCTCTCTCTCTCTCTCTCTCTCATTTATATTTCATGTTTTATGTGATTTTATCTAGCTAGGTTCTCTATGAAGGGTTTTCACCCAAACTTCACATGGTATCAGAACCCATAGGTTTCTAGAAGCAAGGCACGTGGATATTTTTTTGCAGATTTTGGAGGAGATTCAATTAGGAAGAATGGAATTAACACATGTTATTCTTCTCATGCCATACAATTATTTTGATTGGAAGCGAAGGATTATTCATCAGATCAATAATCGAGGCTTATACCAATTGACAATGGAAACAAAAGTAGAGCCTCATTCTCTAGAAGAGAAAAATAATTTTCTCAATAGACAAGATATGGCTTTAGGATGTTTTTGCTTGTCTATTTGTTCTGAAATTCAGTATTGTGTTGAATCACTCTCAACTCCATACTAAGAATGGACCAAACTAGAGGTCCTATTCAGTCTAAAGAAATATTTTGAAGAAGGAGTGTAAGAGATTGACAAGACAACACTAGCAGAAAATCCACCAGAAGAATAAGCCTCTCAATTTGAAGAGACTTTTGCATCTCAGGAGCCACATGCAGAGACTTTCATACAAGTATCTATGCATCCTTTTGTTCCATTCATTGGAGATAATGTATACTATATTTCAGATCTATTTTCTGAATTAGTTTCGAAAGATATTGAGAATGCAAATCAAAGACCCAAATGGGCACAGTCCACCCTACAGGCAGCAGGTGACCTTGTGGGAGATCTAGTGGATTAGAAAAGGAAAAGATCTAAGTTTGAGGATACACCTCTTGAAATTATAGCTATAGATTTATTAATTCACATGCATTGTTACATGGTCCTTTCATCTGACCCCAAATCAGATCAGATCATAGCTCTTTCTTTGTCCAAAGAAAGGAAGAAAGTTTTGGTCTTTTTGCAGATTTTTTGAGGGAAAAAAGGGGTGACACACTTCATATTCAATTATAAAAATTTATGAGCATAATTTTCATAAACAAATTGAATATTTTAATTCCTCTCGGGAAAATACCCAATTTCAAAAAAACATTCTTCTGAAACGGAGTCCGGGAAGTGAAGTTATCAACATTTTAAAATCAATTTTCAAGGTTTTCTGGAAACGACCCCGTGATTTGCAAAGTTTCACCCAAAATTCACATGGGTTGGGATTTCTATATTATTCCTTACAATAAGAGAAAGTGGATATATAAAAACATCTCACTGATGCATCTACTTCTTTAGATACATACAAACATCTACATCTTCAATAAAATCTTCACCAAGCATAAACTTGCACATTTGTGAGGTTTCCTTGGAGTGAAAGATATAGTCACTTAGAAGTTGTCTTTCTTTCCTTCTTCATTTTTTGATGCATTGTACTTTGAGTGGGGAGTTTTCCCATGAGGTTTTCCCTCTTTCCTTGTTTTTTCAGTTTTCATTCATTTAGATGCATTGTAAAATGGGTACCTAACATGGCCTTGTAGTCGGGACCCATTCTTTATTTACATCCTAGTAGTGTTTAGGGGGATGTTGGAGATATTACACACTCACCTAGTAATTATTTTTCAAAACTTTGATAGTATAATTTTGAGGATTCTATCATTGGATGAGAATTATTCTCTTCCAAAAATATTCCCTAAAAAATAGGGTGCCTTCCCTCTTTAGTTTGACATCAATTAGGAGTTCAGTTAACTAGTGGAGGACAACTCATACACGCAACAGTTTTTTTTCTCCCTAGGAGGGTGCATATCTCATGCATGATGAATGGAGAGAATATATCATATACATACATGATTTTATCTCTCCTCCACATGTGTGACTCAGTTAACTGAGGTTTGCATTGACAGATGATTTAGACTAGGTGGCAAATAACTCCATTTTTTGTCAGTGAATGTCTACATTAATCTAGATCGCTAACTATGGCACATTCACTTAGTCATGAAGTTATCTATCTCGAATTCACCTATTATTAGGTATTTTTCATGTATTTATTATTAATTAATGTTGTGATTAATATATTTTATCATTATTGTCTCTCTCTCTCTCAATTCTCTTACAAGTTTTATGTGATTTTCTCTAGCTAGGTTCTCTGTGAAGGATTTTCACCCAAGCTTCACATTATTCATATAAAACAAATTAAAGGGATCATGTTGTGGGGCCATGAGGAAATTGTTGGGTATGTGTTATATCCTTTGCATGTGTGTGTGTGGGTGTGTCAGATATGAAAACTGTGTCTGACGATCCCTCGTAGTAGTGCTTTGTTTGTGTTGTGTGCGCTGGGCGCTTTCCTAGGGGGATCCCAAGGGGGGCAGGTATGCCCCCCCTGGTTATGCACAGCGTTCGAGGTAGCGCCCCGAAATTTTTTTTGGGGTGATTTTTGCTATTTTTAGTGGTTTACTAAAAATAATCTCGGTTTTAGGGATTAAGGTTTTGGTATCTACGGAATACCTAAAAACATTGTATATATTGTATAGTGAATGGTGAAATTTGAGATAATGAATATAAGAAAGGTTTTCACGGTTAATGGTTTCCAGTATAAATCTCTATGTACTATGTGAATGAGCCATTGATTAAATTTTGTTTTGCTTAAGAATCTATATGCATTGCTTTACTTCACAGGTTTAAAACTTACATGTGGTATCAGAGCTCATTTTTTTCTTTAGAGGGACGCCTTTGTTGTTGAGGATTTGGCTCGGTCTTGATAGATCAAGTTTATCTTGGGTCTGTGATAAACCTAGGTTTAGTGGGAGCTATTTCAATGGAGATTCGAGTATAGAAAGAAGAATGGAAATCTCATCTAGAATCGAGATAGAGAAGTTCAACGATAAAAACTTTGAGCTATGGAAGCTCAAGATGGAGTACCTACTTGTAGACAAAGAACAATGGATCGTTGTGGATCCTGGTACACAGCCTACTGGTACACCATCTACTAGCACACATGCTACTAATACACAACCTACTAGTACACAAACTACTAGTACATCAGCTACTGGTATGTCGAAGAAAGATTGGGAGAAGTTGGACAGAAGAGCAAGGAGTACTATTCGACTCTGCCTGGCAGATTTGGTTTTGTTGAATGTCTCGGGAGAATCTACAGCCAAGGAACTATGGGATAATTTGGGGAATTTGTATCAATCAAAGTCCTTGGTAAACAATTTGTTTCTTTGAAATAAGTTGTATCATCTTAGGATGGAAGATGGAGATTCTGTGACAGAACATCTAAATGCCTTTAATACTCTGGTAAGTCAACTTGTCTTTGTTAATATTACGATTGCAGAAGAAGATAAGTGTATTACTTTGTTATGTTCTTTGCTATACTCTTGGGATAATCCGGTTGTAGCAATTGGTAGTACCACTCAATATACATTGAAGTATGAGGATGTAGTTTCATCCTTGTTATCTGAAGAGATGAGACGAAAAATCATGGATGGTCACAACACAGATGCTTTATTTGTAAGAGGGCATACCCAAGATAGGAACCCTGGTAAGACTTCGGGGTGGAGATCTAAATCTACAGGTAGATCTAAGTCTCCAGGAAAATCTTTGAGGAAATGTTGCAAGTGTGATAAAACAGGGAATTATAAGAAAGATTGCAAATCTAAGAAGGTTGAAAAACCAAATGGATCTAATAGTACCTCTTCCACAGAGGCGAAAACCTCCACTGAAGAAGGAGGTGATGTTTACCTGGCATATACAAGTACACATGCAGACCGTGATGTATTGTTGATCAACTCAAGTGAATCATACCATATGACTCCTCACAGGGAGTGGTTCTCTAAATATGAAAAATACGATGGTGGTGATGTATTCCTAGGAGATGACTCGACAGCAAAAATATTGGGACATGGAAGGGTTAAGTTTCAGCTAAAATATGGAAGGATTAGAACTCTCCCTGGGGTTCTGCACATTCCAAAACTAGCCAAGAGCCTAATATCTATAAGAAAGGTGGATGATGCAGGAGTGGATACTGTATTTGGAAAGAACACTTGCAAGATGGTACGAGGAGCAATGGTGTTGATGAGGGGAGTTCGGTGTGGAACTCTATACAAGTTGTTGGGAATCGCTTAGAATAATGGGTGTAACAGTTATGTTGTCCTTGAGCAGAAAAATAAAGAATACAAGACCAATATCATCCCTGAAAAGAAGACCATGTTGTGGCATCAAATACTGGGGCATATTGGAGAAAAGGGCCTTCGAACACTACACGGTAAAGGCATGGTTGGAGGTATGTCTAATTGCACTCTAGATTTTGATTTATGTGAACATTGCATATATGGTAAACAAAATCGAGTAAGATTCCCATATGGTGCTACAAGAGCAAAGGGGATCTTAGAGTTGATACACAGTGATGTGTTTGGACCTGTTCTTGTTCCATCCCTAGGTAGATCTGTTTATTATGTTTCATTCATAGATGATTTTTCAAGGAAAACATGGATTTATTTTCTTAGAAATAAATTTGAGGTATTTGATAAATTTAAAGAGTTTAAGGCTCTGGTAGAAAATCAGACAGAGAAGAAAATAAAGGTATTGAGAATAGATAATGGTGGAGAATTATGTGGAAATGAATTCAAAGAATTCTGTAAGAAGTGTGGTATAGCAATGCAGAAGACTACTCCATACACTCCTCAGCAGAATGGAGTTGCAGAAAGGATGAACAGGACACTGATGGAAAAAGCAAGGAGCATGCTCAGAGGTGCCAGGTTAGGACAAGAATTATGGGCAAAGGCAGTGGGTACAACATGTTGCTTGGTCAATCAATCACCTTCATCAGCGTTGGATGATAAAACTCCACACGAGGTATGGTCTAGAAAGAAACCCTCTCTTCAACATCTTAGAGTGTTTGGTTGTGATGCTTATGTACTTGTTCCAAAGGAAAATAGAAGTAAACTATATAAAAAGGATGAAAAGTTTATCTTTATTGGTTATAAATATGGTGTGAAAGGTTATAATCTTTGGAACCCAGAAACCAAGAAAATTGTTTACAGTCGAGATGTTTTTTTTAGAGAGGTAAAAGATGTGTCCAAACAGGAATTCCTACCAATGCAAGACGAACCTGAGAAAATAGATATTGAGTTGAATGATGCAAAATTTAAATCATCTAAAGAAGAGGAAGCAGAATAATAAGAAGAACCACCTCATACCCCAGTATTGAGGAGATCAGTGAGAGATAGAAGGCAACCAGAAAGGTATAGTCCACCTGATTTTCGTTCCAATTTTTCTTTATCTATTACTGATGATGATCCCAGAATTTTCAGGGAAGCAGTGAATTTAGAGGATAGTAAACTCTGGAAGGACATGGTTGAAGAAATGGATGCCTTGGATAAGAATGAGGAATGGGATATAGTTGAGTTTCCAGCTTGAAGAAAATCAATTGGTAGCAAATGGTTGTTCAAGAAGAAGTTTAATGCACAAGGTAAAGTGGAGAAATACAAAGCTCGGTTAGTAGCAAAAGGTTATTCCCGGGTAGAGGGAATTGACTTTGGTGAGATTTTTTCTCATGTTGCTAAGTTAACTTCTATTAGATTTGTTTTATCTATTGTTGTTGCTTTTGATCTTGAAGTGGAACAGATGGATGTGAAGACAACATTCCTACATGGGGATCTG
>ML787232.1:232730-258589 GCA_009831015.1 Picea engelmannii
ATTTATGAAGTGTTATATGTTGATGACATGTTGTTGGTAGGAAATAACATGGATGTTATCAAAGAGGTGAAATCGCAGCTATCCTCCAAATTTAACATGAAGGATCTCGGTGCTGCTAACTTCATTCTGGGAATGGAGATTAAAAGAGATTGTGCAAATAGGAAACTCTGGTTGAATCAGAGAAAATATGTTGAGACGATATTGCAGAGGTTTAATATGCATGGAAGTAAACTGGTCAAGGTTCTTATTCCTATAGGTGTAAAGTTATCTGCAAATCAGTGTCCCAAGACACAGGAAGAAGAAGAGGACATGTCCCATGTTCTGTATGCCAGTGCAGTTGGCAGTTTGTTGTATGAAATGGTTTGTACTAGACGGTACATTGCACATGCAGTGGGAGTTTTAAGCAGGTATATGTCAAAACCATGGAAGGAGCATTGGACAACAGTAAAGAGGGTCTTCAGGTATCTTTGTGGCACCACCAGTTATGGATTGTGCTACCAAGGAAGACCAGGATTGGACAGAGTGGTGGACATACATGGATTTGTTGATGCAGACTGGGTTGGAGATCTAGATCATAGAATATCTACAAGTGGGTATGTGTTTAACCTATTTGGAGGAGCAATCAGTTGGAAGATAAAAAGATAGGTTGTAGTGGCACTCTCAACTACAGAAGATGAATACATGGAAGCCACTCATGCAAGCAAGGAAGCAGTATGGTTACAAAGATTGTGTTCAGGTATTGGGTTGGTACAACAAGCAGTGAGATTAGATTGTGACAGTCAGATTGCAATCTTCCTGGCAAATAACCCAGCTTATCATTCGAATACAAAGCATATTGATGTTCAGTATCACTTTGTGAGAGACATGGTTGAGGAAAATAAGGTGTTGCTGGAAAAGGTTGACACTTTGAAGAAAGTTGCAGATTCATTGACAAAGTCTGTGAGCATAGAAAAGTTCTCCTGGTGTAGAGTAACAATGGGCATTTTTTCCCTATATTATTGACTATATAATCCCCTGGACCCCTAGATTAAAAGAAAACAACAAGTGGGAGAATGTTGGGTATGTGTTATATTCTTTGCATGTGTGTGTGTGGGCACGTCAGATATGACAACTGCATCTGGTGATCCCTCGTAGTAGTTCTTTGTTTGTGACGTGTGCGCCAGGTGCTTTCCTAGGGGGGTCCCAGGGGGGGTAGGTATTCCCCCCTGGTTACGCACAACGTTTGGGGCAGCGCCTCGAATTTTTTTTTTGGTCGGTTTTTGCTATTTTTAGTGGATTTTGCTATTTTTAACGGTTTACTAAAAACAATCTCGATTTTAGGGATTAGGGTTTTGGTATCTATGGAATACCTAAAAACATTGTATATTTTGTATAGTGAATGGTGAAATTCAAGATAATGAATATAAGAAAGGTTTTCTTGGTTGAGGGTTTCCGGTATAAATCTCTGTGTACTATGTGAATGAGCCATTGATTAAATTATGTTTTGCTTAAGAATCTATATGAATTTCTTTACTTCATAGGTTTAAAACTTACAGAAATGAGATCAAATATAAATCAAGGAAGGAGGGGACCCCAAGTTGTGGAACGAACTTGGGGGGGTTGTTGATGACTCGATTCTTTGATCGAGCTACAAGGTTGAAAAAACAAGCTATAATGATGTGAAGTAATTCATGGAACACATAGGACATGTCATGCTGAAATGTGGCTCTAATCTTTTTTAGTCTAAATGGAATAATACGACATGTGAAATTCCCCCAAAGGGTGGTAAAAGTGATCTTGCATTGATCCCATTGACAAATATATATTTTAATACACCTAGAGGACCCTTCCATTAAAGAGAGGATCTCATGGTCGTCATAATCATTGATAACTTTGTTGATGAATTGGGATGGAAAGTTATTTTTGGGACATGCTTGGTTAAGATCATAGAAAATTCTAGATGTATATAGTGCCTTGTGTTTTTTATGACTTCCTGGCCTTTAATTCCCAAAGGTGCATAAATATAATAAAACTTTGCACAGCTCCAATATTGAGTTTCTCTCGATTTTATTCAGACCCAATCCTTCTTGACTAGCAAATCCTGCAACTATTTTTTCGCACCAGTTTGTTGAGCACTCAACACACCCTAAAAAGCCTATGTCAATTTTTTACTTTTTGGGTACCACTTGATCTTTTCACTATCTGATTTGACGTCATTATGAGAAATGTTTACATCTTTGCTTATTATCATGGCTCTCATCATCTATTCGGGTTTGTTTGATTTTATGAAACCCCGTGACTTAAAAGAGCTTAACACCTAAATAAAGAATCAACAGCCAAGACACTTCACCCGATACGCTCAAATTTGAAATCGAAAGAAATACAAATATGGAAAAGAACCAGTCAGGAAACCTCAGTCATTGAACACTGATCTTCATTGGTATTGGCAAAATTAATTTTTTGTTTTACGACAAATACTACATAAGGATATCGCTGATAGCCGATCCCCTTCAGCACCGGTAAAAGACGATAGGAATAGACGTTAACAAAGAACAAACAAAAAAAAAACATCATCGATCACCAATGCCCAATGCATGTATCGGAATCGGGGAAAAACCTAAAAAGATTGCAACAAATATTCTGACCACGTTAAAAGTTATTCCCGATTGTCAATTCCCGATGCATTTTCGGCATTGGGACTTTTTCGAGGAAGCTAACCCGAAGAAAGCACTTGATAGGTTTATCACTGATCACAGACCCTGGATACTTTTTCAGCATTAGTGAGCCAAGGTTTATCTTAGAATGAATAACTTAAGGAAATTCCTGACTTCGATTAATACACACTAATCAAGCCATCGGCCTTCAACGCCACATGTCTTTACCAGATTGGAGAACTGTACGGTCTAGTTTTTCCCAGAGTCATTTTTGGTTCCCTAGGTCTGAGTCACACCTCTGAGTCATCTTTTCTATGACAACATTGTATGTTGATATTGATTGGCGTTGAAAGATTTTGCAGAAGGAAATCAACAAAAACTTTCATAGCACATCCCCGATCCCCGATCCACCCACTGAGAGAGAGACACGATGGAACGTTTTAGCATTATATACGATCGGATTTTGAGCATTTAAGGGGATAATTAATATCAAATCCCACATTATTTTCTACCTCATGTGCCAATCAAAGAGGTCGTTTAAAAATCACTGATTCGGCGACAGATCTGTTTAAATTTCACTCATCACCCGAATTGAATGGTTGATGCAACACGATAAGTTCTTCCCTGGTTTAAATTATCCTGAGTCATAAATGAAATCATTCTGCATGCAAGGAGACTCAAAGCATCCAAAGAATCAAGAAGAGCAATTCCAAAGCTACAGAGATCCCGTGAGTATCAAAATAACCAAGTTTAGCAAGTTTTACAGGTATGTATCCAAGTCTGTGGATTTTACATGGTTACATTTCATATATTTTTTATCTAGTTTTGTTCTTTACAAAGTCTCCAAAAATTTGTTTTGAATTGCAGGAACAATTTCGCCAAGAAAGTTGACCACCAGACAATCGTCAAGGGAACCGAAGTTGAAAGAACCAGAGGTAGGTGAAGGCTCCTCTCCAGGGGTTGCAAAACAATTGGAATACACATCGAGACTGGAGCATGTCATTAAGACAGTGACAAAGAAGGTTTTCATCCAGCCTCCAGCATTTGGAGATACAGAGGCAAGCACAGGGTCCAATATGACACTCCCACATTGGGGAGAGCTCTTTAAAAATACCATTCAGGAGGAATACTCGAAATGTATCCAATACGATGATCCAAATGTGAGAGATCTCGAGGAAGAGGTGTTTCCTAACATCCGACGGTTGTACCTGCATATGGTGGCAAGAAAAACCCATGTTTTCCCATGTATAGAACTCCTGAAGTGGTTCATCGACCACACAGACACACAGAAGTGTTTAATCAATGATGACAATGGGGGGTGTGTCGAGGTATTCCTTCCGGTAGAGGTCCAGAAATACTACAAACTCGGGGACCCCGAAGAGTGGTTGAATACATATTTCGTCGTGAATTTTTACGAGTGCCAGGACACCAGCCGGGTGATGGCCTCATGGTGGAGAGAAGATAAGAAATACACCAATCAGATCACTGGCTAGTACCATACGGACAACTTAATAGAGACATATATCTATTTGATGGATCTCATCTGTTGATTATATGGATAGAAGGAATGCTCCAGATTTTTAGAGGCATGGATTCCCTTAGCTTATACAGTGCCAATCTCTAGGATCGGTTTCAACTGGGGAGCGATAATTTCTAAAAAACTAAGAATATGCATACAACAAGCTCAGACGTCGAAGGAAGGAGAGACACCCACTTTCTACATGGCCTCATATCTACTTGATGTCATGTGCACTCGAAACATCTTCGTCAGCATGAATCTGAGTTGGCATGTCGCAGAGCTCCTGGTCCACGTCTATTTCAGCGTGCTATGGGAAAAAGGTATAAAAAATCTTACTCCCTCATTTGCGATGAATTCATCGCACGAATTTTTTTCATTCGTTTTAAGAAAAAATGCCCGAGACTATAGGTTGCGGCCAAGAAGATGATATCAAAGGTAGGCCACTGGTACTTGGATGAGCATGACACCTACATCAAGGTGTTCGGGGCCACTGGAGTGCCACATCTACTACCAGTTCATGTCCTGGACCATCTTGTAGTAGGATAAATATGATGCCAGACCATCCTACAAGGCTACAACACCACCCTGGTCAAGGACAAGAAGTGGGCATTCATCCCCTATGGTTTCCATGTAGGTTTCTACTTAGTGAAAGACACATCTCAAGCTAAATAAGAAGGGATGAGCCAGCTCGAGTTCAGGTTCCAAACAGGTCAATTCTGTAAGCATGATCCAAAGGGCCTGGTCTTGCAACACACTTCACAAGTGTCGTCCTGCTAGTCATACGCCCATGAAAAATTTGAAGATGAAGTCTTCACAAAGAATGCCTAGGACTGGGACGAGGTGGTAGAAAGGATGGTTGACCCCAAAATGACCAGGTTCAAATCCATGAGCATGGATGAATAGAGGATGGCCATAAATAAATCATCTCAAGATGCCCTCAGAGCTACGGAAGAAATCAGAGCACTCGAAGCAAGAGAGGTCCCCCTGGTGGCCCCGGTGTAGGATATAGGTTTCCCTATGACACAGAACGCAGGGGAAAGGGGATTTCTCATGATAGAATAGGCGCAGTGAGTAATTTATCAATTGCAAGACTACCCAGACCTCATAGGAATGATAGGGTCCCTTGTCGACAACCGAGATTAAATTCAGGTAGGTCCAAGAGGTCCTGAGCTAATAGAAATTGATGAAATCATCGAGGTAGATAACCCTGAAGTTACAACACCATAGGCTGGATCACCAGGGAATGTTCCAGCTCAGCCGGAGATAGTAGCAACATCAGGGATAACAAGTGCACCAAACCCCCTCCAAGAATTGATAAATATCTATGATGATGAAGAAATATCGTAGGTATCCCTGATGACTCATGTACAGATCAGAGAGGAAAAGGAGCCAGAGAATACATCTTACCCATCTCCCGGTGCTCAAATTCAGATCCCTTCATAGAATGACCAGGAGGTCGAAAGTGTCTTAGAAACTGAACCACTCAATGTGCTAGAAACTCAAAAGGATAGTCTAATGGACGAGCCAGGGTCAGGTGAACAAAAGGGAGAAACTCCATAGCAGGAAATCGGCATCTCAACGGATGACTATCAAGTAAGTACCGAGCTTACCCTCGATGCCTCGATTTCAATCGGTACTCAACTTCCCAATGAGAAATAAACATAAGTCGGACCTTTGGAACACATGGAGGAATTTCAAGAACTCAGTCTTGAACAAATATATACCATCAGGAGCTTGGGAAATATTCTCACCTGGGGAGATAAGAAAATCCCCGAACCTGTGGATGAAGTCATTAACATACATGCCATCACTTATGACTAGAAAAGGAAAGCTAACATGTAGAGAACCACCAAGAAGAGGAGGATCACTCTAGATCGCTCCATACTCATCACCACAGAGGAAAATCAGATCAACACAGAGCATGCCAAGACATCTAAACTTATCAGTGCAGGGATGGTAATCACAGATGCCACCTTGGACAAAGTGAAAATGGATGAAGAGGAGTTGGTTTCTACTCTGAAGGAATTGTAACATTTGCGCCACTTGGAGAAATATTACTAGGACACCACACAAGCCACGATGTTCCTAAGGAGAAAATTCCAGGAGGCCTACAGTAGATTTACAGATGAATGACACCTATTCACTACACGGATAGTCGAGCTTCAAGAAGACACCCTCATGGAACTGGCCATGTGTAAGGTTATGGATAGGTGGTACAAGAAATCACACCAAGCTATGGAAAGGATCGACTAGATCAGTACAGTTCAACAGGGCCGAGATGTTGAAGAGCATGGAATCCGTGTGCTAAAGGAAAGAAACCTCAGTTGCATAAAGAAATCGGTCGAATATTGGGGGAAAATGGCTCAAGAACTTCATGGGGAAATCCAAGAGAAATGGGCCGAGTGAAAAAATAGATGGACCAATATCAACCGAGCAATGAGAGACATTAGCCTCCCCGAATTCGGCACACCTGATGACTTTCTCAACTTGCGCAACATAGTCAAATCACATGTCGAACAAGACTCATCATGGGCTACTGAAATAGAAAAGGTGGCAGACATGGTGCTAGGATAGGTGTAGCAGTTCATGGAGCACTCAATCAAAGCTCGAGACATGTTGCAACAGTTAAGTGCCAGAATAGTCAAGTATTGGGCACGAGCAGTAGAGATAAGAGAGATTCTCTCGGCCCAAATGGAACAACATAGATTCTTGTATGCTAACACATGCGAGGATCTCTTCATCAAGTGATTGAAGTACGAGAAGATTCATCCACTCAAGTGAGATCATTTGATGACTCTTTGAAGGGATCAACCTATTAGCAAAGGTCGATGGTTGTTGCAAAGACCCTCATTTTTGGATTTGTAAAGAACTATTTCATAGCTTCCTTAATTGAGAAGTCATGTTTAGGACCAGAGACAAGTTTGTGTTTTTATCAAAAGCGTGTATGATTGGATATGAAGAGGAACTCTTTCTGATTTTATCACATGAATGGATGTTGTAATGAGTAAGAACTTCTGAAACTATTGATAAGTTATTTGATTCAATGTTTTATAGTTCTTATCTTTAATGATGAAATTAAATCATTGTGTTAATATGAGATTGATGATTAGAGTTAAGGAAACTATTTTTCTTACCATCGTTTATTGGATGAATTTTTTCTTCTGATAAATTATATCTCAACCAACAATTGGAACACCAGCAGGTTAATGTATTAGTACTAGGCATGTGCTAGAGAATCATTGTCTTCATGCTAGAGTGAAAGGGTTATCCCAAGCTCAGCCTTCTCCAGTAGTTAATTTTTCGCACTTTGTTACCCAGTTGGTTTATACCAGATTTTTATCTTGTATCAGTCCCACCTATAAGAGAAAATACAAAAAGAGAACGTTCGAACTTAGGAGAAGATCGCACTAGAAAACATAAATCCCATCGATTATTTGTCCAGATCACAAAATCTTGAGAACCATTCCACCATTAAACGTTGTAGAGTCTAATTGGGCCTCGATGACGGGTTTGGTTCATGTTGTTGAGATAAAGGGAATTAGGACCCCTGAAGACAGTCATGAGCACCTAATTTTCAGGCACTAAATCTTCTTTATTCCATGTGATCAATGACTCGAAACCCTATGCTTATGTTTTGAACTCTTAAACCTTATGCACTCATTCACTTGTGACCATGGCTATGACTTGGTGCTTATCCACTTAAACGCTAACTCCTTGACTTTTATCTCCTATATGATCACGTGTTGGAACCATGGGCATAGATGTCGGACCCATGGAAATGTTTATCCTTTGGACTCATTCCTTGAATGAGTCCTAGTCCAACACATTATCTTGTGAGTGGCTTCAACCCCCTCGATCAACACACCCCCTTGATTTATCATTTAAACAGACGATCAGATTTCCTTTCGATCACCAAGATGTCAGATGTTGTGATACAACATGAACCTGATATGAAAACAATTCCCTATCTGGTATGAAGTCACTCAACCATGTGTATCTATCGAAGTGTCGATATTGATTAGCCTTCCATGTGTCACCTTGATATGTGATGTTTTCACGCTCCAATTGTTGAATGGAAACTGACACGTTTCATCTTATTTATGGTCCATGTGTCACCTTCTAAGTGGATGCATGCATGTGCTGACATATGTTGGTGTCAGATCATTAGACTTCTCTTTTCACTTAAGTCCTCTCTATGTCTGATTCGATAAGTTAACTCCCCGGCTCTTTCTCCGATCCGATCTCCTATGGATCATTGATCTGTTGTTTGATTAGATGATTAGATCTCATCTTTGCCACACTTCCACTCCACTTCATATCACTGTTGATCTTCCCCTTTATAGGATGATTGCCACGTGTATTGGACACTGGATTGTCAACTTTCAAGACTTCATGCACACTTACTGTCTCGATCTGATGCTTACCGGCTGATCCAATCATGAGCTACTATATCATTTGGTCTGGTTTGTCGGATACCGGAATATCAGAGTCTCTCCACTTAACTTATATTGCACTCTCTTGCTCCTATAAGGATCTACTATCACTATGGACCTCAATTAAAATATGACGGCTCGGATCTAACTCTGCATTCTCCATACGACTGCTTCCCCAATCGTTCAACGATTAATCAAGATCATCGATCTCTACGCTTGATCAACGATCAACGGTCCTCAACTCTTTCGACTGGTAAAGAGGTTTTTATGCATTAGCTCTTAAGGAATTAGATTTGATTCCTTATCCACTACATTCACACTCGTATCACCTGCACATACACGACTTAGTTAATTCCAATCTAGACTGTAGTCACAAATATCGATTCAATGGAAGATGCTTGATTTCACATTTATGCAAAGATCCCACAAAACACAGAGACGATTCTATTAATGAATCTATATATTATTTGTACAAGCCCTTCTCGCCTCTCTAGCCTAATTTACATTAATATTTCCTTCCTCTTGGCCTTTGCTACACTCGACCTCTCTATCATTTCTCTCTCTTTTAATGCCCGTAGGCTTGCAATGAATATATACAAACAGGATTGAAACCAATTTCATTTCAAATTCTAATTTACATCCTAATATCCCTCAAGGATCCAAAAATTACTCAAGAATCCCTAAAATATCTTCTAAGCCTCACCTTTATCGAGATCTGCTATCATAGGCAGATCTGATTACACTCAATTAAACAAACCCTATCCTATAGAATTCTTCTATAATTCAAACGAAACATAGGAAAATACAAATAATTCTAGACCCCCTTAGGTCTATCCAAACAAGGTTGTTTTTGGAGGAAATATTCTCCTGCATCAAAATCCGAAGGAACAAAAAGTGTTCATGATCTCCTGATCATGAGTTCCAATTGTTGAAGTCCTCATGGATCCCACACTTTATGTTGCTTCTTACTTGCCTCGTTGTCCTACTGAATTGTTTCTTCCTGCAACTGTACATTTTCTCTACTAATGTAAATCTTCCTTTCTTCATCATGTCTTATTTGAGACACCTTCACCATCATCATCCTCATTTATTCAATTTTCATGTCCATTCTATCCTCTAACTGGTACATATTGATGCAAACTTGTTGCTAAAATTTGTTGATGTTGATGTTGATGTTGTTGTTGATTAGTTGTTGCGTTACTTATTCATCCATGCCTCTACCGTCAGGCACTCCACTCTTCTCCCCAAAATCATATTGAATCAAATATTCAACTTTCTCCTCTTCAATGTTGCAATTAAGCATTCTTGAACACTTTGTACCTACAACTGTAATGCAATCCTCTTTATCAATCCTTGGATTGATCAATGAGTCCTCAAGAATCTTCAATTCTTCATCAAACCTAGTGAGCACTATATCAGATTGTTTTCCTTCACCCTCTTCCTTTTTCTCTGCAACGGCAAGTTCCTGCAAATTCTCCTCCATCTCTGCATCACTTAATAAAAAGTGATCTAGGTATTTATCACCATCATGAGACAATGTTGTCTCCTCCTTCTCTATGACAAAATTATGAATATGTTTCCCTTCTCTTTCTTCAATACCTGCAAACATACACAAAATGTTAGATTTAAAAACATAAGGCTCCTTAGGCTCATTTGCTTCCTCTTTCAGTGTTGGGTGCAGTCCAGTTGGAGGGAAAGGAACGATGTGGGAGGAGAATGTGCATGCAGAAGGATCAGCACGTGTAAAAAAAAATCGCATGCAAGAGAGGAAGGCATGTGAGGAACACATGCAAGAATACCTAGCCATGAAAGGGTTAGGGTTTTGGTAAGAGAATGTAATGGCTGGTAAGCCGGAGATATGTATAAATAGATACATAGGAGTTCTAGGTAAGAAGTGGTGGTGGTTGTTGTTGTTTTTTTTTGTTAGGCTGGTTCGGAGTAGTTGACTGTTGTAATTTCGATATAATTTTGTAGGTTGTTGAGTTGGGGAGAGGGATGAAGGTAGATATTGAGGGTTAGATCGTAGGCTGAGGATATTGGTGCGACCTAGTCCACCTCATTGTAAGATCTTAACATCTTTTGAGGAAGAGTTGTAATGTGTGTGGCGCTATTGGTTGAATCAAAGATAATAAAAGAGTAGAATAGCCAAATCTTTGTGGACGTAGCCTAGGAGGGGTAAACCATGGTAGACCTACATTGTGTGACCGAATGTTATGTATTTTCTTTGATGTTGATGATTAGATGTTAGATAAATGAATGAAGGAATTAGTTAGCTCTGATATTTCACATGCATGAGTAAGAATGACAATGTAATGAATCTAGATGTATGAAATCGTGAATGATAAAAGGTCACCGAGGTTAATCACAGATCCCCATTCATTCCCAAGCTGCAAGCATCTGAACATTTCAGCCACCCATAAGGTTATCTCAGGTGAGACTGCACAATGCACCCTATGTATTATGTTTCCTTCTGGTTTACCAGGAGGGTCGATATTTTTAAAGGTCTTTGTTGGAAGATGGTTCAAATATGAACCTAGGTCAACTTATGACATTAAATTAAGATCAAAGTAGATAAAGTGATAAAAAACAAATGGTTCTATTGTCAATTGGAACAAAAAGGGATTGAGTGAATGAGATTTGTTGGAGAGTCATGAAGATCTGATGACACAATGTTAAAAGAATGAGAATTTAAAAGGGGATGTTGAGACCGTGGAACCCAACGAAGGAGGAGATCGAGAGTTGGTTGAAAACAAAGGATCTGGAGTTTGCGCAGAAAGATAACAGAAACCCAAAGTTAACACCGCACAAATATCTATACAAATATGTATTTAGTGACTTTCATGAAGTATTTTTTTTATTTCCCACACGTGTTGTAGGAGTGGATATTGAGGTTGAAATAAAACCACCCTACAAATCGAATCAGACAGCTAGAATGGAATCCTGCTAAGATCACATAGTTACAACAAGCTGACAATAAGTTTACACGTGTAGTTGATTTCTAGTTAGACAACATTGTTTCCGAATTTATCACAAAATTTGTAGTAGATATTGCAAAGTCTTACACCAAAACATAGCAAGAGTTCCTGAAGGGACCTCAAGGTAGGTATATCATATCATTGTACACGTACATTGAGATGTTATTGTATAACAAAGGTAATGGAAATGTCCCCAGACAGCTAAACTTCACTGCGTGCATGGGGGAAGGGGGGAAGCATTGAAAAGAGATGGAGAAATGGAGGAAGAGATGGATAAAGCAAAGAAGGAACAGGCCTTGGACCCAATCATGATGGAGGAAGACCATATCAAGCAGATCATGGAAACATCTGGAAGAACGCGTAGTGGAGTACCCTACCAATATAAGATAAACAATAAGAAGAGAGCCATAGCCGTGAGGGAAGGCTTGGAAAGTGATGAAGAAGAGGTAGAGGATCTTTGGGTTGTGGAGTAGATTGAGGAAATATTGTGTGCAACATACGAAAGGAAGGAAAGAGGTCCAAGAGCAAGAAATGGAGGCATAACTTATATCCATATCAGTTTCAATGTGGAACCCATAAACCCATGTGTGACTAATACACCATTTTTAGACAACCAAATTTCAATGGAATAATTGCAGCATGAAGTACATCTACACGGGGATAAACGACTGGGGGAGCCAGTTCAGGAAGCACTAGTCAAGGATCTACACCACGCAGAGGTAGTAGTTCATCATTCAAGATGGTAGGACATGATCCCACCATCAGGTTACCATAATTTAAGGGAGAGGCATCGGAGGACCCTGAGAAAAACTTGTTCATCTGTGAAAATATCTGGGAAGCAAAATAGATCACAGATGAGGATACTAAACTTGTGTAGTTAGCCATCACGTTAAGATATTGCGCATTTAATTGGTATATGAGATGAACTCCAAATAGTCCACCGGGAACAACCATAATGATTGTGGATATCAAGAAGTTGTTGATAAATTAATTCCAGAAGCCTAGCTCAGAGGATCAATACATGAATGAGATGATAGAGATCAGGCAGAAACCAGGATAATTTATCTAGGAGATAGACCAGAGATTCAAACGATTGAAGGGAAATCTTAAGTATGTCATGAAAGATATGCATCAAAGGCATATGTTTTTCAATTCACTACTACCACATTTCAAATACCCCTTAATACAACAGAAGTTTTAGACCCAGGCAAAGTCCCTACAGGCAGCCTTGCAACTAGAAGAAAACCAATATCAAAAAATGGATCCAACAATAGAGGAGCTCAAGGTAGACCTAAAGAATATAACATTTCAATTAAACTAGAATAGGGGTAAGGAAAAAAGAGAAGTTGTTTGGTGTACCACATGTAGGATAGAAGGACACCACAAGAATAAATTCCCAACATTCGCGCAGTACATGGAAACGAGACTGCCAAACCCTTTTCCATCAAGAGGACTATGGTGTGAGATTTGTAAGACACAAGGGCATGATCCATATCACTGCCCAATGATGCATAAATACCAGACAGCTCCTAAGAGTTCATATTACAAATTTTTCAAGTCAGTAAGCCATGATGACAAAGATTGCAAGACAATGGAGTTGATGAGGGAAATAACATCAGACACCTATAGGGTGCAGGAGGAAATGATGGCAGGGAAATTTGCACCACATTTCAAGCAAGCACTAGCCCCATATATCATTGCGCCGCAACAATATAACATTTCACAGCCGCAATACAATACCACGCAGCCACAGTATAATATTGTGCAGTATAAACAGGTGCCATGGTACAACGCACCGCGAGGAGATCAAGCTGGCTACAGAGGTGGAGGACAAGGTAGAGGAGGATTTGGAAGAGGCAGAGGACTGATGGTATGCCATAACTATCAAAAACTAAGACACTATGCAAGATAATGTCCACTTCCACCTGCGACATGTATGTATTGTCGTGCAATCTTATCATGACACAGAAGAATGTCTGACACTATTGGGAAAGATCTAGGAAAAAATAAATCAGAACAATCAGAATGTTCAATGGATTTCTGCAAAAGCAATGGATGATGGAATAAATATCAACATAGTTACATGTGAAGGAGCAAAGACAGGAGATGACACAGTAAGACAAGATCCAACAAAACACCAATGGGTAAAGAAGAACGTTGAACCATAGAAGCAGTCTGATGCGCAAAACGAAAAGGAGAATTTAAGCAAGCCAGAAAATAATTCTTGAAGCCGGACATTGCATCCACATCAACTACATAGTATACTCAATACATACCAACGTACGAGATGCCTTCATCACTGGATCACACTAATGAAGCACAACATATAGGACAAGTAAGTACCATAAAGAATTTTTTGTAATCATGTGTTAAACTACTAAATGATCCATCATCTGTTAGAGTGTTACAAAATATGGTAGAAATATGCAGCACAAAAGTAAAGGGAAAGCTCAAACAGAAAATAGTTAATCACTTGCATATGAGGAGGAGAACAAGTAGATAATTCAGATTGAACGCCAACATTGCAAATTTCAACATGGGGGATATCATACTAGATTTAGGCTCTGAATTAAATGTACTACCCAAGAAGACATGAAAATGTATGGCAGAACCCACATTAGGGTATTCACCCATTCAGCTGAAACTAGCAAATCAACACAGGGTTCTTCCAATTGGAAGGTTAAAAGGTGTGACAGTAGATCTGGATGGAGTGCGCACTACAGTCGATTTCGAAGTGATAGAAATTGTGGATGGTACAACACCTTATCCAGCATTGCTTGGCTTGGATTTGGATTTTGATAATCAGGCCATAATCAATATAAAGATGAGGAAGATTAATTTCGAGTCAGGAAAGTACAAAGTCATTGCGCCATTGGATCCATCAAAAGGAGAAAGGTTTGTAGAACCCACTTGTTTAGACCTGGAGTAAATTAACCAGTTATACAGAACCACCACCGAGAAGAATATTATGTTAGTCCAACTGAGGATGGGGTACTCAGTTGGAGAAGTATCACATCATGCATGTCAGACTCAGATATAGGGTTGGAGAATTGGCAGCAGAGATTACATGAAGTCTCCACAAGAAGGTGTGCAAGAATCGACCGCGCAGTAAGATGGATGGGTACGGAGACCTCCCAGCTTTCATGGGGTGAATGACCTAGAGGAATTCCTAACAAGATATGAAGATGAAGTTTTATAAAATTAGAGGCTCTTAGCTCTAGACATAGCACTCAAGGAAACACCTGCACGATGGTGGGATGCGCACAAAGAGACAATTAAGGACTGGTACCAATGTAAGCAATTACTATGCATCAGATTTGGTGCAGAACAAGGAAAAATTCAATTGTAGAGGTATGACAGATAGGGGACACCAAAAGAACACTTGGAGAAGTGTAGATAACTATGGAAAATGACACCACCATATGAAGGGCCTCATCACTTTATTCATACACTGGAAGGGATTCCAGAAAATTTGTATATAGACCAGGAACTGCGTAGAGGCACTGCAGAATGCATAGTGTTACAGCCGGATTTTTTAGTCACTTTATCATTTGAACATGAGAACGCCAACATAGATTCATCACTTAAACAAATCAGAGGGGTGATATTCATTAAGGAACCAAAAGTTGAACTTATGACAGAATATCAACAGCAGAACAAACAGACACTGAAAGAACTATTTCCATGCTACCATGTGCAGGAAGAAGCACCAGATGAAGAGGATTCGTGCAACATTCAGATAACAGAAGTTGAAGTTGAAAGAGGGGTGGAAGGTCCACCTCTAGAATCAGAAGTGTTTGTTGTGTCGATCAAGGTGAAGAAAATCAACATTGGGACATCTAAGAATCCCAAAATGGCTATCATTGGAGACTAATGGGATGAGCAAACGGTAGAAATCATAACAAAGTTACTGCGCGAATATAGTGACCTGCTCCCAACAACCTTTACAAATATGAAAGGCATAGCAGGAAATTTAGGAGAGATGAATATACCTCTCAAATCTGAGGCTAGATCAGTCAGACAATGACCATATAAACTGAACCCAATATATAAGCAAAAATTGACTAGATGTTGGAGGTTGGAATCATAGAACCAGTGGATGAATCTGAATGGGCAAGCCCTATGGTAGTTCAGGAGAAGAAGTAGGGAGGGATAAGAATCCGTTTTGACTTGAGGAATTTGAATGATGATTTACTACATGACCCTTTCCCTACCCCTTTCATAGATGAGGTATTAGATAATGTAGGCGGCCAGGAAGCATATTCATTCATAGATGGATTCTCAAGCTACCATCAAATCAAGATAGCCCAAAAATATAGGTACAAGACCACTTTTTCCACAAAATGGGGGTCCTACCAGTACACAGTCATGCCTTTTAGACTAAAGAATGCACCAACAATATTCTCAAGAGTATTCATAGCCACATTCAAAGAATTCATCCACCAGGTTTTAGAGGTATATCTGGATGATTGGACAACCTACGGTGTGTTGAAAGACCATGTAGAGGTATTAAGGCTAATGTTGGAAAGATGCAAGCAGTGTCAGATATCATTAAATATCAAGAAGTGCATCTTTGGTACACCTTTTGGGATACTATTGGGCCATATAGTGTGCAAACAAGGCTTGCTAATAGATCCTGCCAAGATTGCAGTAATTGTTAATCTACCACCACCGAAATCAGTATGTCAGTTGAGACCAACATTGGGACACACAGGATACTATAGGAAATTCATAAAAGGATATGCACAGATCACTGTGCCAATGGATAAAATGTTGAGGAAAGATAATAAGTTTTAGTGGAATGAAGACTGTCAACAAGGATTGGACACACTAAAAGAGAATATGGTAAAAACACCAATACTAGTATTCCCAGATTGGGAAAATACATACCATGTGCATGTAGATGCATCATCTATAGTGCTTGGAGCTATTCTGTCACAGCCAGGAGCAGGAGAGTTAGACCATCCTATATCATTTGAAAGAATAAAATTGTCAGAGTCAGAGCAGAACTACAATACTACGGAAAGGGAAGGCTTAGCAATGGTATATGCACTACAGAAGTTCAGACATTACCTACTTGGGAAACACTTTAAAATGTTCACAGACCATTCTACCCTCAAATACCTAGTCAATAATCCAATGTTGGGGGGGATAATTTGTAGATGGTTACTGTTGTTTCAATAATTTTACTTTGAAGTGATAGTCAAACCAGGGAAGTTGAATGCAGGACATGATCACCTATTAAGAGTCACCAATGGAGAAGAACCTATGAATTTAGAGGACAACTTCCATGATGCACAATTATTTTTAGTCCAAGTAGCTGATGAATATTTTATAGGCATCATTCAATACTTGAGTACAGGGACAACGCCACAAGAGTTCAACATTGCGCAGAAGAAAAATATGGTAGTCAGAGCTGCAGACTATCAATTAACGCAGGACACTTATACAAGATGGGTGAAAACAATATCTTGTGAAGATGAGTACTAGAACATGAAAGACCTAGTATTTTAGCAGAGACCCATGAGGGAATAGGTGGAGGACATTATGCAGGAAAATATACCACATAGAAGGTATTGCTCACTGGACTATGGTGGTCGACCATTCACAGAGATACAAAGGATTATTGTCATAAATGTGATGTATGTTAGATGGTTGGAAAACTTAATAGACAGGACGAGATGCCCCTGAGACCACAAGTAACCTTGAAAGTATTCGACAAATGGGAAATAGATTTTGTAGGACCAATTAATCCACCAGCAAATAGGTCAGTAGCAAGGTATATCATTACTTTAACAGAGTATTTAACGAGATGGGAAGAAGTAGCACCAGTAAAAGATTCAAGCGCAGAGATAGCAGCACACTTCTTGTTTGAGCAAGTGATCGCTAGATTTGGATGCCCAAATATTTTGATGAGTGACCAAGGCACTCAATTCATTAACAATACTATTAAGGCTATGACCGAGGAGTTTGAAGTCTATCATCAAAAGAGTACACCATATCACCCTCAAGAAAATGAAACAGTGGAAGCCTTTAATAAGATCCTATAGAATGCACTAACAAAGATCTGCAATGTCAACAGGGATGATTGGTACTTGAAGATACCAATAGTATTATGGGAATACGGGACTATATGAAAAAAATTGACAGGGCAAAGACCATTCAGGTTGGTGTATGGACAAGAAGCAGTGGTGCCATTAGAATTTTTGGTACCTAGTTTGCACGTATTAACAATCACTAACATGATAGAATGAGGCGCAATACAAGAAAGGATAAGTCAATTGATGGTGATGGAAGAAGATAAGACTCGAGCAGGATTTCACCAAGAAGTATAGAAATCAAGGGCCAAATCTTGGCATGACAGACATATAAAAAGGAAGATTTTCGAGGAAGGAAACCTAGTCTTGGTGTATGACAGTAAATTTCTCCATCACCCAGGAAAATTCAGAATGCATTGGTTGGGACCATATGAAGTGAAGACTACCACAGATGGAGGATTTGTACAATTGAAAGACTTAAGAGGCATAGAACTCAGAGGAATTATCAATGGGGGTCGACCGAAGTTGTATAGGGACAGTCTACCTCCTAGTACTTAGGAAGTTACTAGGCAGTAAAGAGTTACGAAAAAAAAAATGCCATAAAAAGAATAAAAAAAGGAATAATTCAGGGCACATGGAGAGACTTGACAGAATAGGACTAGGTAGATGGAACGGGTTGCTGCAAGAAAACAAGGGTTCGAAAAACGTGACGTGCAAAAGAATGGTTAACGGGTAAAAAGGCATCATGTGCAAGAAACATAACAAAAAGGGGAAAAAGTGACAAGTATTAGTGTGATGCAATTGTCATTTCCTCGACACGCTATAAAGTCAGAAAGAGGGGGGGAAACTGACCCATTGTGATTTTTTCTAAGGAGGAAAACATCGAGTCGAGAAGAAGAATGATAGAGTGTGKAATTGCGCTACTACCTGGCAAATTGAGAGATTTTCGGTTGAATTTAAACACCATGGCACCACCACGGGTTGGAGAACTAAGCAGAACTAGACAAAGCACCCAAAGTAGCACATGGGGACCACAAGGTAGAACAAGTGAGATGAYGACTCTGGTGTATGTGGATGAAATCCACACACTAAAATACGAGCAAAACACACTACATGTGGAGGTGGAGCAAGAATCCACACAGGATCCCGAACAGTTGGTAGAGGATGTCGAGCGGATGGAATTCGACGTGTCCAAGGGAAAAGGGCCACAAGAAGCAGAACCAGCCATGGAATCCATGTAGTAGGGCCTGGAGCCGAAAACAAAGCAAGAAATAGATCAATATGAGGGATTACATAGGGCGTGCAACACACTCAGGAAAAGCTAAGTATAGTAATGTTGAAAACTCCCAATGAAGTGAAAATTGGGGATAACATGGTAGGAGGAGTCGACGACCTTAAATACTTAGACAACGATGTTTTGGATGCCAAAAATTTCCCATATTTGGAAGCGCATAGCTACTTAGAGAGAAGGGGAGAGGGCACATCAAGTGCGCCACTGTTAGAGCCTACACAGTGGATCTTAGGCTTATACAACATAGGTATCATGAACCTCTTAGACATATCGCACTTCAGGCACAGGAAATACATAAATACATGTGTTAAACAGTTTCTAGCAAGGGTGCATAGAGGAATCCTATGGATGGATAGGATGGTACTGATTAATGTTGACCTCATCACAGAGATTATAGGGCTACCCACAGATGGGGAGAAGCCAGAGCAATACCTAGAAGACAAGACTTGGGCAAAGGCCATCTCCGATGAGATTAAAGTGAAGTATGGTGTAGAGAGGGGGAACAAAGGAATCATGATCAATTACATCAATGATCATGCGACTCAGTTTGTAACCATATTTCTCGGTTGAAAATTAATGCACAAGTCTCGAAAATAATAAGTTCCCATAGGAGTAGTAGCAGTTGCGGTGTAGTGCGCAAAGGGGAGCTCGATGAGTTGGGCCCCGTACCTACTCAAATAATTCCTAGAAGACTCTAAGTATGCACAAGATTGGTGATATGAGTTCCACTATTCGTGGTTACTCATCCTCATTAGACTTGTAGGGTGGCACGAACCGACATACGATGTTCCTAACAAGGACATGAAAATGTGGCACATCACACTACACATCGTTGCAAAGCACCACAGATCCCAAGGTAAAGAAAGTCAACAATGAGATGTTCGCACAATACTTAACAGAGATTCAGAATAGCGTGGCAGATACATAGAGGATCTCACCAGAAACTGTTTAGGAGTATGGATAGATAGTGAATTTATGCGCATCACATCATAGCATGTGGCTACAAGAAAAGAAGGACCCAACCAAGGAATGGTTGCAACTGAAGTACTACATGACAAAGTAGGAAATCTACATGGAGGTCCAAGAGTGGCATGAGGAGTGTAAAGTACCATATATTCCAAGTGCAACACCACCAGTATAAGTCCAGACATAGGGTAGCACACTCCCCATGCAGCAGATAGGCAGGAATGGCACTACCCAGCAAAAGAAAACAACAATAGGTATAGGGGGGCAAGGATATCCATTCAAAATAAGACTAGGATAGAAAAGAAGTCACAGTGTGGTATGACACAGGGTCCACAAGCTCTAGAGCAGGCATCAGGAAGACCGATAGGATAGGTGAGTGCATAGGAAATGAAAATAGAGGCAAAAGATGTAACCATGGATGAAGAAGTTGACCAGGACACTGGCATGGATACACAAATGCCCGAAGCATCTGAACAGCCAGATGCCCAAAGAAAGAGAACACCGGAGCAATTAAGTGGCACCAAGAAGAAAGTGAAGGCCCATAAGAGAAAAATGGAAATTCCACTAACAGCATACGACGTATAATTGATAGCCACGACAGTAGAAGATCAACTATCAGAAGTATGGGAAAATGTGGAAAACCATTGAGCTTCAATTTTTGAATAGGTACAGGAGGTAAAAAATGCACTAGAACAGTTGAGGATCAAGGCAGAACAGCAAAAAAAGGACAAATCGGTGCCAGTAAGAGAAGGAGCACCTTTCGGAGAGAGGGATGAAGGTATATCTTGAGGGTTAGATCATAGTCTAAGGAGGTTGGTGTGACTTAGTCTGCCTCATTGTAATATCTTAACCTGTTTTGAGGAAGAGTTGTAATGTGCATGGTACTATAGGTTGAATCAAAGATAATAAAAGAGAAGAATAGACAAATCTGTGTGGATGTAGCCTAGGAGGGGTGAACCATGATAGACCTGCATTGTTTGACTGGATGTTATGTATTTTCATTGATGTTGATGATTAGATGTTAGATAAATGAATGAAGGAATTAGTTAGCTCTGATATTTCACATGCATGAGTAAGAATGACAGTGTAATGAATCTAGATGTATGAAATAGTGAATGATAAAAGGTCATCGAGGTTAATCACAGATCCCCATTCATTCCTAGGCTCCAACCATCTGATCATTGTAGCCACCCATAAGGCTATCTCGGGTGAGACTTCCTAATGCACCCTGTGTACTGCGTTGCCTTCTGGTTTACCAGGAGGGCCGATAGTTTTAGAGGGCTTTGTTGGAAGCTAGTTCAAATATGAAATTGGGTCAACTTATGACATTAAAGTGATATCATAGTATAAAAATTGATAACCAAAAGTCATCACATTCCCATGTTGATATGAACTCTCCACATAGCCCATGAGACTCTCAATAGGTCTCTCTATTTTCTCATCATCCTCATCAATGAATAATCCTTGCTCTGGTTCACATAAGTGAACTTTTTCCTCTGTAAGTGACCTATGTCTAAACTTAGCTCCTTTGAGTTTCTCCTTGTTCAACAAAGCACTCAACCTATACTTCAAGCTCCTCAAGCTTCTCCCAACTTCCTTGCAAATAATTTTATTACATGCCACTTGACTCTCTTCTTCACATTACATTCTTGTCTCTGGTTTTCCTCAATCCTCTTTTTTAGTAGTTGTCTAATGTAATTGAGTTGTATTCTTAACATAGTCAATATTATGTCAAGATCCTCTTTACTCATCCTCTTTATGCCGTTTTCCTTGGAACCTTCCTTTCCTCTATTGTGGCTTCTTTCTGAACTTCTATAATGACCATCATTAATAATTTTCATTTCATCTTGTTGTGAACTTCTCCTAGTCCACTGTGAGTTGCATCAAGGCTCTATAGAAAGTCTCCTCTACCCGCCACTTAATATCTCACCAAGATTCCTCTAAGTTATGGCCTTTTGGTATTATAGGTTCTCTCCACTGGAACCCTCTCAGCATCTCCTCTGTTCTTCTCAAGTATTCTCTACCTGCCACTTAATAGTTCACCAAGATTCCTCTAAGTTATGGCCTTTTGGTATCATAGGTTCTCTCCATTGGAACCCTCTCAACATATCCTCTACTCTTCTATGGCTTCTTCACTTACTCACTTTCTCTATAGAACTCCTCCTTTTTCTCTACACTTCCAATCTCCAACTGGAAGTATCTATGGCATCCTCTGCTACAAGGTTCTGCCACAATTCTTCACTTGAGAAATTTTTTTGCTCTCTCTTCCCCACTCACATCTCTACATGTTGTAAGGGATACTCCCTTTTCCTATTCTTCGTTGGATGCAATAAGGGTTGCTCCCTTTTTGTTCCTTGGGAGTCTAGTGAAGGAAAATCTTGCATCCAAAAACAACCTTGTTTGGCTAGACCTAAGGGGGTATTGAATTATTTGTATTTTCCTATGTTTTGTTTGAATTCTAAAAGAATTACATAGGATAGGGTTTGTTTAATTGAGTGTAATTATATCTTCCTATAATAGAATATCTCGAGAAAGGTGAGGCTTATAAGAGATTTTAGGAATTCTTGAGTAATTTATGATCCTTGAGGGATCTTAGGATGTAAATTAGGATCTGAATAGAAATTGGTTTCAATCATGTGTATATATGCATTGTAAGCCTATGGGAATTAGAGGAGAGAGAAATGATAGAGAGGTCAAGTGTGGCCAAAGGCCAAGAGGAAGGCCAAATTAATGTAAATTAGGCCAGAGAGGCGAGAAGGCCTTGTACAACTAATATATAGATTCATTAATAGAATCATCTCTATGTTTTATGGGCTCTCTGTGTAAATGTGAAATCAAGCGTCTTATGTTGTTGAACTTATCTCTATTTTGTATTCCTTACATAATCCTAAAGAGCATTAATTCACTCTGATACCAAATGATGACCTCCGAGCCTTTAATTCCCACATGTGTAGAATTATGATAAAACTCTACACAACTCCAATATCAAGTTGCTCTCGATTTTATTTGGGCCCAATCCTTCTTGACTGACATAGCCTGCAACTTTATTTTTGCACCAGTCATTAGCACCCAATTTCCAGGCATTAAATTTTCTTTATTCCATGTTATCATTGGCTTGAAACCCTACACTTATGTTCTGAGTGCTTAAACCTCACACACTCATTCACTTGTGGCCATGGCTATGACTTGTCACTTATCCACTTGAATGTTAACTCCTAGACTCTTATCTCCCATATGATCATGCATTGGAACCATGGGTGTGGATGTCAGACCCCTGGAAATATTTATCCTTTGGAATCATTCCTTAAATGAACCTCAGTCTAACATGTTATCTTGTGAGCAACTTCAACCCCCTTGATCAACACAACCCGTTGATCTATCCTTTAAACAGACGGTCATATTTCCTTTCGATTATCAGGTTGTCGGATGTCATGATACAACACGAACCTGATATAAAACCAAGTCCCGATTTGGTATGACGTCACTCAGCCACATGGATCTGTCTATGTGTCTATGCTAATTACGTTGTCACATGTCACCTTGATCCATGACTTTCACACGCTCCAATTGTTGAATGGATACTGACATGTGTTGTATTATTTATGTGTTGTATCAAGCCTCTATATCAAGTATCCTCTACCTGCCACTTAATAGTTCACCAAGCTTCCTCTAAGTTATGGCCTTTTGGTATCATAGGTTCTGTTGAAACAAACTTTATTTTTCCTAAAAACCTTAAACTAAAATAAAAAAATTTGATTATGGATATGCCCTTGATTTTAAAAAAGGGGTCAAAATGTGAAAATATTTTCAAGAGTTTCAGGTTTCATGGTTCTGCTATTTACGCAGTTGATATTTAACGACGACCCCAAAGTCCCGATACCGAAGTCACGAAAAGTAAATTTAAAAGAAATTAAACTGAGTTAATAAGAATAATTAAAAACATTCAATGGTAATATAAGATTATCATATTTTATTTTTCGGGAATCTCAACTCAAGCAATAGCTCAAAATCCCAATGCATAAGTCCTGAAATCTCGTTTAATCGTGATTAATTAAATTTTAAACATACTTAATATCTTGTTAATCAATCACATTTTTTTTTAAATCAGAGAATTATCACTTATCTCACCCAAAATAACCTGAATCATGGAGTCCCGAAAGTATTAAGTGCTTAAGTGTGATTAACTTAACATCAAAACAAAGGTTAACAATATAAATTAGTTTTTCGCATCTTGGCTTTTCGGGATTTTTCAAAGACATTTCATTTGAACTCCCGGTTTCGAATCGTCGATATTTGGAAGCATTTATTATAGATTAATGAAATATATTATAGTGTAATATGCGTATCTCCAGTTGTACTCTCCTCATTAAGGTGGATGAATTTATCGCCCATAGAAGCACAGTCTAATTAAGGTAGGATGAAGGCGAATAAAGGTTTCTAATTCAAATTTCTTTCTCACTTTCAGCAAATTAGCAAGTTGTATCTGAGAAATCTTATGCCTTCTTTTCTGTAATAGCTACTCACTTTTTATCACAGGTATCATGGCACCCAGGAAAATGCATAAAAAGAGTTATGACATTGGTGAAAGCTCAAACCCGAACTCTGATGTTCTATCTGATACCACACCACATGTTGTAGATTCAGTCAGGTCCTGGATGCAGATTTTTGAAATCTTGGAGCGTGAAGTTAGGAATTGCCCAGATGATTTTGGAAATGAAAGGACTGATAAGACTAAAAATAAACTCAAAGATATAGCAGAGGTCAAGCTCCATAAAATATCTACACATCCAAATCTCATGCCATACAATGACATGATAAACTGGGCTCTGATGAACACCGATGTGCAGACCAGGAGCATCGTGAATCATCAAAAGGTCGTCATCGACTCTTTCAGGCTAGAACACATTCAAGTAATGTATAAGTTATCCCATGTTTCTAGATATATTTATAATGTCGAATTTGTAGAAGAGTTTCAACGAAAGGAGTGTACAGAATTTGACCAAACCTATCTAGATATAATCAAAGCATGGTGGGGAATTCCAACACAATTTAGAGCTGATACCCATGGTGTTTATTCCACAACATCGTTAAATGAATATATGATCTATATAGCAATGATGTTATTTAGACTATTTGGGAGGAAAATCCCTACCCATTTCCCTGTGGAATGGGTGCCAATTATTCACGAGGTAGCTGAGGGTTACACTTTCAACTGGGGTAATATTCTATCAAATAACCTAACCAAGGAGATTGTTGAGTACCAAATGGAAAATTAAAAAGGCCAACCAATGTCATTTTATATGTCTGCATATGTCATGGATGCTATCTACTATATGACCCCTTTCCTATTGATGAATTGGAGCTGGAATCCAACTTCTGTTGAACCCATCCATTTCTATCACTCTCAACTATGGGAAGAAAAAGAAAACAATTTATTTTATGAAATTTGTCACTATGTAGTGATTCCTCTGCACCAAATATTGTATGGATACCCACCCCCTCATATTTCGAAGAAAATCATGGGAAACCTCAAGACAGTTGCAGACTGGTTTATCGAAGAAAATTTCTCTTATGTCAGAGTCTTCTGATGTTAAATTCCCCTTCATGCTCTCCCAAAATTTCTCCCTGACAGATTGGTGTGCAGAGAAGTGGCATACTAGATAATAACAGGAGGCATCGGTAAAGAGTTAAAAGAACTTCAGAATAAATTCTGGCCATCTTTTCCTATACAGATTGGGAGGTTTTCACTGCTAAATTTTGGTCATTCCAAGGTAGAAGTTGCAGCATTAGAGGACATTAAACTGGTAGATCTTAAACTCAGAAAGCATAATCCATATCAAATTGTAGGAAATCATCTAGCTCATTGCAATATGAAAAAGTATGAGCATGACGACTCCCCCTGTGACGACATATTTAAAGGAGCCAGAGCCTATGAGGAGATATTAGATAGAGTCCAAGTGTTACTGTTATCCACATTTTTGGTTGTCGAGATGATATTATGATT
>ML787232.1:258689-274065 GCA_009831015.1 Picea engelmannii
CTTTCTTGCTTTCTAGAAGCACAGACGGAGTGGGTTTCCAGGGATACTATAGGGAGAATCGATAACCCCTCCTTCTGAACAATAAAGTATACCTCCAGGTTTCGAACCAAAGTCTCTAGATAAAGGGACTATAGAGGAAAACCCAAAGAATATCAAGGTGTCTTCACAAAGATCAGAAACTTCCCAGACAGAACATGTAGAGTCTAAAACAGAGTTTAAATCCGAGACACCTTTAAAGTCGGAACAAATGATTCCTCCTTTATCGTAAACTATTCTTGCTGATATCCCCAAAATAGCAAGAGAAACACAATCAACTGATTTAAGCAGCCCTATTACAGCATTGACTCCTTTACAGTCAACTTTTGGGACTCCCCATCTTGAATTTATGTACATAAGTGAGCTTACCCCAATCTCTATTGAAGAAATACCTTCCTCAGACTTATTTTTCAGTAGGAAGAGGAAAGTTGTAGTGAAACAAGAAATGCACCTGAAAGAAGGTACAATGGTAAAAAAGCACAGGGTACTTGTTGATGGACAAAATCTAGAGGAAGAGGATTTTTCTACAGAGGTAGCGGGATCTTTAGGAGCTTTCGCAACAGCCAATTTGTTTTCAGTTGATAACTTGAAAGCAAGGCTTAAGAAAAGGAATCAAATGATAGCCCAGTTGCAAAGCCAAATAAGGAACACAGAGAATAATGTTAGAAATGAGATAAATAAAGGACTTGAGCAGGATAGAGTTGTTGACAAACAGAAGATTCAACTGCTCAAGTCTAGTTTAGATGAGATGTGTAAGAATATGCAAGCCAGTCAAGGGCAAGTCACCAAGCAAGAGAAATTAGTAAAGAAGTTGCAAGATAAATTGAGTTCTACTGAAAACCAGGTAGTAAATATAACGATATTCCAAGCCAGAAGCTAGAGGCAAAACAACAAAGCCTATTTTCTAAAGTAGAGATCATTCAAAACCATTTTCGAGATGTAAGACAATCATTGGAGAACATTACTTTCAAAGAAAAAGAGGCTACAACAGTCGGGGCCTCCTTCCAAAAGGAAGTTGTATTTTCGGCTAAAGAAGAGGTACCAGTAACTCCTAAATTAACTATCGTTGAACAAATCAGGGGTGATATCATGTTGAAGGTATGGGAGGCCAACATATCTGAAAGTAGGAAAATGGCCAAAGAGATCAAGGAAGAATGTGAAGAGACTTTTGATTTGTTAGATAAAAAATTGCTAAACATTGGAAAGGGAGATTGCCCTGGACTACTTGGACAGATCAATGTTATAAGACATCAACTGAACCTAAAACAGAGCTTGAATGAGGCCCAGATTGAAATTTCACAGTTGATACAGGTCAATGTTGCACAAATGGACAAATGGCTAGTGAAGCCAAAATTATAGTTACAATCAGTAAAATTTGAGGATAAAAGGATTGAGGATGGGTTGCTGAAAATTCAAAGGAAGTTGTATCTGTTTGAATCAAAGGATGTGTCGGAGCATTCGCAAAGATTAGCACAGTTTATAAGGAGGTGCGTCGATTGTTTTGAGCCAAGTGAAGCAAGTACTTCAAAGAAATGATGAAATGATACATGTTTCCCATTATACCGGTGTATGTAAGAAGATAGGAAAGAAACCAATGAAACGGTTCAAGTCTTTTTTTTGTAACCATTAAATATCTAGGAGTAAGGAAAGTTCCAACCGTCTATGGTTGAGAACCTTTGTATAGATATAATTTCAAAAGACTTAGAGAATGATTTTTCTAGCCGATTGCAGCAGAGAAATTTTTCCTTTACCAGAATTAATACAATTGCAAACTGGAGACTCCATATTTCGTCAAACCTGAGTTATGTGTTCCTTTATACTTTTATGTTCAACATCATTTCTTACATATCTTTGATGAATGTTTAACTAAAATTTAGTACAAAATCTACTATGGTTATGTGTTATTTGGTCCTCTGATTGTTTGCATATTTTTCTCTGTGTTTGCTATTAGCAAACACAAGACCTGTGAAGTATTCAGATCACTGTATTTTTATGCTTCATTAAAGTTTTCTCGTCTATTTTCTTCTCCTTCTACAAAGTGAGATTCCTCCATGATTGATGCCTCACATTTTTTAAACAACTTTATGTTTTCTTTCATCTCATTTATTATTTTCAATTTAACTTAGGAACGGGAAACGACCTCTGAAATTGTTACATTATTCATTCAAATCTGGGAACTTCTCTCATATAATCTAAAATAGAAACAACAAATCTTTAAACCTTATTTTCCTCCATGGTTGTACCTGTTGCAAGACATCCTAACATCGAACCCAGTCTCACAGATCAAACCATCGTCGCGTTAAACTTGTTTAATACTATCTTAGAAAACTGCCACCACCCGGGTTGAACATGAACGTTCATGGGCAGCCATTGAACATGACATAAGCATCCTAGAACGTTTTGAAGCTAGACAAAGACAACTTAGAAATCAGCCATAGCTTCTTTCCTAAAGAACTATTTTTTCTCTTTATATATTTTAAACCCTCTTTACTTTTTCGGATGCCTAGACTTTATACTTTAAAGCCTTAAGTATAAACTCTGGAACAACATATTTTTGGCATCGTTGCCAGGGAACGAAGAAACGAAGTTATTTTTTCCTTGGAAGAACAACATTGATAATTTCTTTATTTGATGGTGAACAAAGATTTAAATACTTTATAAGGCTATTTTCATATTTCACTTGGCGACTCCACGATTAATAAACTGTCTTCTAACCGAAAGAACACCAGAAAAAATCCAGATAACAAGCAGACTTTGCTTGTATCCAACCCAGAAAAAATTTTGAAATCAAGAAGACACCTTAAACAGACTGCTTCATCGACGAGTAATATTTATCAACCTAAATTTACATAGTCGAATACTAAGGATCTACTTGAAAAGTCGAATGCCAAACTCCTTTGCGGAAAATCACCCATTGATAGAATTGAAATCCTAGAGCCTGGTTCGGTCTTACCCGAATTTAAAGCCGAGACTTTTTCAATTGTTTCTTTTACCAATAAAGGTAAAAGATCTATCTCACTTCCTACCTCAATCGATGTTTCTTCACTTCCCAAAGTTCAGTTTCCATTCTCTCAGAACTCAAAAGAATATGCTTTTTACCTTGACTCGACTCCTATTGGTTCTCCTGTATATTCTCCTTGTGAGTCCGAAGAAACCAGTCCCCGTTTTCCAAGTCCCTCTTTTTCAATTTTCTTTTCCCTTGATGATCATTTTCCTGAAGCCATATCACCATGTCCAAGCACAACCGAAGGGTTACCACACCCCTTTAAAAATCCCCTTTATAATCTCCAAGTTTCATCTCCTAAATTTTCAATGGTTGTGGTCGGAGCAGGTGGTGTCGGAGGTGCAAGAGGAGGAGGAGCCGATCATGTACCACCTCCCCCTCCTAGGATTTTTTCTAAGGTATCCGCTATATACACCCCTCTAGTACTCCCAGTTCCCCTCCATGACCTACCTTAAAATTATATGAAAAATATGTCGAAATTCACTGGGGAGGGAGACTTGACTGTTGTCAAACACATCAATTTCTTTGATCAATTTGTTGGCATCCTTGGTCTTKAACATGAAGACGTTTATTCAAGACTCATAGTCCAAACTTTTGAAGGACAGGTGAGAACCTGGTTCCGAGGTCTAGTAGCAGGGTCAATAGAATCATACGATGAGTTGGAAAATGATTTTATCATATAATGGGGAGAAAGGAAASATCATCTATACTATCTAACCGAGTTTGGGGCTCTGTGAAATAAAAATTTAGAATTAGTTCTCGAGTTTACCCAAAGTTTTAATAAATTGTATAATAAAATTCCAACTGAGGTTAAACCTTCTCAACCTGCAGCGAAAGTAACTTTTGTTGGGGATTTCAATCCTGATTTCTCTCTGTTGTTGAGGGAAAGGAGATCTGTAGATCTCACTAAAATGAAGGATGATGCTTTATAAATTGAGTCAAACATGATGGCATCAGGAAAGTTAAAAACAAAATTTCAAACGGGAAATAAGGAAACCAGACGGTACAGAGACCAAGTGAGACCCTCTGGATCTGGGAGGTCTTCAGAAGACAAGATGGACGACATGGCGAGAATCATTAAAGAATTGTCGAATAATATATCAAGAATGGAATTGGACCAATCAAAGAATGATCATTTCCCTAGAAAGGATTTCAGAAGGAATACTAACCCTCAAACACAACAAATACAAATTAAGAATGAGGACCAAAAGATTCAAGCCCCCTTCAAAAATGAAAATTTTGTAGGAGGAGAAGACATGCAAGATTTTGAGGAGTTAGAAGAAGACATAGGTAATCTTGGCGATGACTGTCAACAACCTTATTTGACGAGACAAGATTATGAAAAATCCTTAAATATAGAATACAGATCTGAAAATAACAAGAACATCAATATCAAAGGAGATTCATCTTATCAAGGAATCATTGATGATATAATGGTCGAACTCCATCAGAAGTGCAATCTAAGGCCTAGAAATAGGAATATCATAACCACCCCAATAAAGAAAATCCTGCCAAGGGGAGAAACAGACGAGGTAGCTTCAAAAGTTGTTGAAAAGTAGACTGTTAAAATCAAGACTGCTGACACACAGTCTACCAAGACAAAGCCAACAGAAACACCAGCCAAAAACACAGGGAAAGCGGAGGTTCCTATGTCTGAAAAAAAAACCTCACAAAAAAAAAAAAACTGAAAAGAAAGGAACAGAAGCTCAAACCACAGAATTTGATAAGACTACAGGACGTTTCAGTCTAGAAAACGAAATTAATAAAATCAAAATCCCTATTCCTTTGGTCGAACTAGAAAAAAACCCTGCATACAGAAAACAAATTGATAAATTGATAAATTTTTCAGATACTGAAAGTCAGGCTGATGTTATAAACTTGGAAGATGATAAACCGAATATAATACTTGGTCCACACTTTGAAGGTGCCAGAGATACCGTCACTCCTTTTATATTACCTTAACTGTGCATGGTAGTCTACTTCACAACTGCATGTTAGATTCGGGAGCCTCCCACAATGTGATGCCCAAAGGTATTATGGATATATTGGGTCTCGAAATACTCGACCATACGGAGACTTATATTCGTTCAATTCGAGAAAAGTAAAATGTGTGGGTATGATAAAAGATCTAGTTGTTAATCTTTCTCAGGTTCCTGTGAAAAGTGTTCTGATGGATGTAGTTGTCCCTGACATACCCCCAATATATGGCATGTTGTTATCCAGGTCTTGGGGCACTAATATTGGAGGATCCCTTCAATTGGATATGACGTACACCACAATCCCAATTTTCGGAGGATAGTTCACATGCTTATACAAAGAGACGAGGTTGGCATTTATGGTAAGTGATCCGTTGAAACCAGAGAAATACACTGTTTATATTTCTGGTCAGGTTTTAGGGAATTGTATTATATCTATTGATGATGATATTGATGTATGTATAGAAAAAAGTTGTACAAAAAAAGAAAAAGAAAAAGAAGAAAAAATAAATAAAGATGTATATAGTTCCGGAGTTTGGAAAATGTATTTTGATGGTGCTTCATCTTATGAAGGAGAAGGAGATGGAGTGTTGTTTGCGGCATCCAATGACAAATTCATTATACCTTTTTCTTATAGATTACAGTGGGACATATACTATACTAACAATGTATGTGAATATGAGGCTCTAGTTCTAGGATTAGAAGCTGCTAGAAAATTAAAAATTAAGAACTTAGAAGTCTACGGTGATGTTCAGTTGATCATAAAACAAGTTAATCGCCAGTACCAGGCTAAGAAACCAAGGTTTATATCTTATAGGAACTGTGTATGGGATCTAATTGAGAAATTTTTTTCATCGGTTAATGTCCATTTCATTCCTAGGACTAAAAATCAACAGGTTGATTCACTGGCTAAAGCGGCCTCAACCTTTGCGCCTCCAACAGTTTTTAAACTTAAATACCATATAGAGATGAGGCACAAACCTTCCATACCAAATAACATACAACATTGGCAAGTTTTTGAGGATGATGAATAGATCAGGAAATTTTTAGAAATGGTAGATGATTTTGCCGAAACACATGTCGACCAAGAAAACCAGAATGATCTCGCTTGGATCATGTGGGAAGGGGAAGATCCCCAAGAGTTTCAAGATAAGATTTCTAATCATTGCATGCTTATTTTAAAAAATAATCAAATCCCCAAAGGCCTAATACCCTTAGAGAGGTTATTTAATCATGACGATATCCCTATGAAGTCCACTTTACAGCCTTAGCCAGAAGAGGTTGAAGATTGTGATATAGGTACCAAAGAAAATCCTAGGTTGGTAAAATTATCTAAGTACCTGCCTCCTTAAATAAAAAGTAAGTATGTCGAGTTGATTAGACAATATAAAGACATTTTTGCTTGGTCCTATGGGAAATTGAGAACTTATGACACTACTATAATGGAACACAAAATTCCTCTGAAACAAGGTGTCAAACTTTTTAGGCAAAAACTCAAACAAATTAATCCTATATTACTATCGATGATAGAGAAAGAAGTGAACAAACTTTTGGACGCCAAGATCATTGTCCCATTAAGATACTCCGAGTGGGTAGCTAATTTAGTCCCAGTAAGAAAGAAAAATAGTGAAATCAGGCTGTGTGTAGATTTTAGAAATTTAAACCAATCGTCACTTAAAGACAATTATCCATTTCCTAAGATGGATCATGTTTTAGAGAAAGTAGTTGGAGCTAATAGAATGTCTATAATTGATGGCTTTTTAGGCTACAATCAAATTGTAGTACATCAATATGATAAAGAAAAAAACTACGTTCACTACCCCTTGGGGTAGCTTTATGTATGACAAAATGCCTTTCAGTTTAATGAATGCAGGAGCAACTTTCCAACAAGCTATGGAAATCGTCTTCGTTGACGAAAGAGATAATTTTGTTGTTATTTACCTTGATGATCTAACTATTTTTTCTAAATCTGATGCAGAACATCTAGTGCACCTCAAGCAAACTTTCAAAAAGTGTCGCAAATTTGGTTTGTCTCTTAATCCCAAGAAATCTCATTTCGCAATGCAAGAAGGTAAAATCTTGGGCCATATAGTTTCTAGGGATGGAATTAAAATTGACCTGAAAAGGATTGAAGCAATAGATACTATTAATATTCCCAGGAATAGGAAAGAAATTCAGTCATTTTTAGGGAAAATAATTTTTTTGAGAAGATTCATTCCAAATTTTGTTGAAATCGTAAAGTTGATTACAGATATGCTTAAAAAATACAGCGAGGTAAAGTGGAAAAACAAGGCTAAGGAATCATTTGAACACATTAATAAGGTCATTGGTGAAGCACCAATATTGGCAAGTCCTGATTATTTCAAAGAGTTTTTTATTTTTTCATTTGCTTCTGAGCATACTATTGTCATTGTATTGTTACAGAAAAATGATGAGGGTTTTGAGCATCCCATTGCATTTTTTAGTAAAAGTCTCAGAGATGCTGAGCTAAAATATGACATATTGGAAAAACAATATTATGCAATGGTTAAAGCTCTCAAAGCTTTCAGAACTTACGTACTTCCTTCAAAGATCATTTCTTATGTGCCTACCAGTTCTGTTAAAGATATATTGGTTCAACCTGACAGTGATGGAAGGAGAGGCAGATAGTTAGCCAACATTCAAGAGTTCGACCTAGAATTCAAACCAACTAAACTTATCAAAGGTCAGGGTTTGGCTAAATTGTTGGTTGAATCAAATTTGAAAGCACTCGGAATAAATCATTTGCAGGAGAATGAAGGATTTTTAGAGATAGATGAACTCAATGTCACTGTGCCAAAAACTGAAATTCTAGAAAAACTCTCTTCTTCGGTTTGGTACCGCGATATTGTTTCTTATAAACTGACCCTTCAATGCCCCAGTGAACTAACCCCATCTAAATCTAGTACATTGAAGTTACACATTGTAAAATAGTGTATTATAGATGGTCAATTGTATTGGAAGTATCCCCTGGGTTTCTTGTTGAGCTTCTTAGTAGAATCTGAAACAGAAAGGGTTATAGATGAATTCCACGAAGGAGTGTGTGGAGGACACCATGATTGGAGAGCAACGGCTTATAAAATCGTAAGAGTCGAGTATTACTGGCCAAGATTATTCACTGATGTAAACACTAAAGTCCGAACTTCTAATCCTTGTCAGTTGTTTACAGGCAAGCAGAAAGTCTCGGCATTACCTTTAGTGCCAGTTAAAATTGAAGCTCCATTTCAGCAATGGGGTCTCGATTTTATTGGAGAAATCCATACACACTCCAGTGCTAAAAAAATGGATTCTAACCACAACAGACTATTTCACTAAATGGGTGGAAGTTATTCCTACGTGAAACGCAAATTACGCAGTAGTGATCATCTTTCTAGAGGAAAATATCCTATCAATATTTGGATGTCCCCGAAAAATAGTGATTGATAATGCTCAGGCCTTCAAGTCCATGGCCATGATAAACTTTTTCCAAAAATATAATATTGTGCTAGGACACTCCACAGCCTATTATCCACAAGGAAATGGATTAGCTGAGTCATCTAACAAAAGCCTGATCACTATAATTAAGAAAGTGATGAAGAAAAATAAGAAAGCATGGCATGTGCATTTAAAGAATGCTTTATGGGCTAACATGATAGGCACAAAAAGGTCAATCGGAATGTCTCCATTTCAGATGGTATATGGTACCAACGTCATTTTACCAATAAATCTAGTGTTGTCGGTAATGAAACTCTGGAAAGACTCACAAGAATAACCAAATGGCATTACCAGGAGGATAAACCAACTAATTGAATTTCAGCAAAATAGGGCCGAAGTAGATGAAAAAATACAGAAGTATCAAGATAATATGAAAGCCTTATTTGATCGAAAAGATAAAGATAGGGAATTTCTCCCTGGTGATTTGGTTCTAAAATGGGAAGCCAGAAAAGAGGATGTTGGGAAACATGGTAAGTTTGATCAGATCTGGTGCAGACCATACAAAATTACAATCTTTGAGGGAAAGAATGCATTTCTATTAGAAAACCTTGACGGAAAGATTCTTACTGGCCCTGTCAATGTGCAGTACCTTAAGCACTTCATGCAATAATATGTTTCTAAACTCTCATTGTACATATCGATTTGTTTTCATGTTTTGTTTATAGTTATCTTTCTTTCGGTAAGTCTTTATTTTTTACTATAAATATAAAAGGTCGGTTTAAAACAAAAATAAAAAATATATACAAAATAGGTGAAAATTTGCAATAAGAAGGCTTCTAATCTAATAGAGTTCCTGACAGCTATCATTTTTATCTTATTGCAAGAGACTTGTTGATAATCCAAGAGACTAGAAATATCATAAAGGTGGCATGCATGAATACTCACGTTAAGTGTCTCCCGAAAAAGGTAATAAACTAACAGTCTATTTGGCTGGAAGTATAAAAAACTACTGAGGTATGAATTTATGTCTTAAAAACTCAGGTTAAAATGTCCCAGGAGATGTAAACGAGTAAGACAGTAATCTCATGTTTACTATTATTAACACTAAAATTTTAATCAGAGAAACAAAAAGCAACTTTTTAAATATATATATATGAAAAATAAGAAATAAAGAGAATGTGAGGAAAAGTTCTGAGTTGAATAAGAAGTTTGATAAGAGTAAGTGTACCCACAACAGAATATATGAAACCCCTTTCTTTTCCCCTATCTATGATCAAGCATTCTCCTCACCTGGTCCTTGATATCTTCCCATAAGCTTCATAAGAGAAGAAAGGTCTCACCTTAACTTTGGAAACTCATAAACTAACCTTCAAAAATGAGAATAGGTAAAAAAATTATAGTTCCTCTAACTTTAGCTGAACCGGAAGTATGTCTAGGCTAATCCTAGCTCTCTTAGTCATTCTAACAGGAATAAACTGATTTGTTTCGCTCAAGGAAAATCCCTGAAAAATATAATAAGAATTCCCCTTAAGAATCTCCCTAAAGCCAAAGATGTTTGAAGGCTAGGAGAGGATTAGTCTAGATAAATTAAAGTGAGTTGACAGACCTCTGTTGTTAAATTATAAACATATATTCTCCCAGGTATATTGCATATCGATTGATTGCCCCCACTTCATTTTTTTATTTTTTATTTTAAAAAGAGACAAATGGTGAAAGGAAATTCATTTAAATGATTGCCCCCATCTAGTCCAAAGAGATGATGAAAGGAAATTCATTATATGATTTCCCTCATCTCAGCATTTAAATGCTAAAATATTAATTGAAGTGGTGAAAGGAAATTCAATGTGGGAATCCGATAACTTCACCGGGGTACTGAACAGGCTCGCTGGCAGTGAAGCAATGTCTACATATCTGATAGGTTGTTATATGTGAATTATAAGATGCTCTGGTAACTACTTCTCTTTTCGGCTAAATCTACATTCTAAGCTTATGGGATTCCCTAACTTAAAACATTGGAATTACTTTACCTTGATGCGAACGAAATTGTCGGCACAGGGGCAAACTCGGGGTTCAACGCTCAAGAGCTCACCAACAAAACCCTAACTATCGACCCTTTCGACAACACCTGTGAAGCAGAAGAAGTCTCACATGAGGTAGAAGTAGGGGTGGTTTCAGGACTCAAGTATCTAAAACCTTAGCTGGGACATCGATCTGTGATTATATCTATTACAAGTCACTTAGCATAGATCATTCATCTATATTTAACCCTTATGGTACTTCGCAGATGGAATAGAACATCACAGTGAATACTTATACTAAACATGATTCAGTACTTAGCCACAAACATAGATTAGATTCAACAGATCAAGCACTAACATCTTATATATCATATCTAACATTCATTCTTTTATCATAAGCACAGAACATAACTAGATCTACTTAATCACAGCATGCACTTAGCGAAAAGGAAACAACACTTAGGTCAAAGCACAGAGCACATTACACATAGTTATTGCGGTTCACCCCCACCCTGGGGCTACGTCCACAAAGTCTTCTTCTTTATATTATATCAGTCAAGCGGTTACAGCATGGAGCTTCAATGACCCTTACTTCGCACAGAACAAAAGATATGTGCAGCTCACTAGATCCTTCTTCCTTGCGCTCAGCACAAATCCACAACAACTTGCACTTAGCATTTTGATCTCCTTACAATCATGCATAGAGCACTTACGATACACATTCGACCACACAGGTCTAGATACTAGCACTAAGCCTTTAGCTATACATTTTCACTAAGTTGTCTCCTGTACTTACATTGCCTAAGTATCTATTTATAGATTACAAAATGGGCCTAAACGTGGGTAAACCCATGGGCCGACATCCCTTTCCCTTTACATCAACCCAAAAACCATAAAAGGTACCCAAAAATAGGTCTTGCTTGCTTCGCGTTGCGCTCCGTCTTTGGCAAGCTATCGCAGTCCCAAAATGGTCAAATATGACCAAGTATCATTCAAAACTTGGTCAAGGGCCAACAGGCCCCCAACACTCACCTGTGACTCATCCCGATTCACTCAGGTCTGTTCAATTCCACCTCGAATGCCTCAATCTTGGCTCGAGCTGCTTCGACCTACTGTAGTGTGACAACCTCTTGCTCAGTAAGATCCTGGATCATTGTGTCATTGAGAGGTCCTTCCAGGCATTGTTCTGTAGTGATGACAACCTGTTCGAGTTCAGCTTCCTGGTTTTCAAGTTTAGCAAATAGTTGGCATGCATTTTCTTGGATCGGCTGAAGTCGTTGGGAGACTTCCATAACTTTACTTTGTAGTGCATGTACTTGTTGTTGGGTTGTGCATTGCTCTGTGAACCTCTTCATTCTTTCGACCGGGGTCAAAGTCTTTATCTGTGCCTATAGCGTGTCTACATGTTGCTTGGCTTCCTAGAGTTGTGCCTCCAATGTCTGCAATTCTGGAGTCTCTGAGAGGGTTTCATAAGTCTGGGAACTTCTAGTGCTCAGTTTCTTGCATTCCAAGGAAAAGTTTTTTAACTGGCCAACTGTGCTTCGAGCAATGGCCTCTCTTAGATCTCCAATTTCCTGAGGGGTCTTGGGCACGATGCAGAGCTCCAGATCTGTGATGTGTTGATGGAGTTGTTGGATTACTTCTTCCAGTTGGGTCACCTACTGTGGAAGATGGACTTCCATATTCACCTCTATGACTATCACAAAGTGCAGTGCTTTGTGAATCCTTTCTTGGACTTCAAATTGCTCTGCTAACAACTGTGCCTTTTCCTCATCCCACTTTGCTTTCAGGGAAAGATTTTCCCATTCTGCCTCCTTTTTTTGTTCCATAAGTGTTGTATGTGCTTACATCAAAGCCTAGGTGGCTTGCGTTGTGTCTTCTTTAGCTCGTCGAAGGAGAGATTTGACTTGATCAGTGATCTGGTGTAACTGTGTGGGCTCATCGCCTGTTCCTGATGTTTCTCTTATCACGGGTGTTGTAGACACTGCTTGGCTGGACTGGAGTGCCTACTGCACTTCTTTGAGTTTGCCTTTGATTTAGTTGAAGAGCTCCTCCTGCTTTGCTTATTTCTTTTCTGCGAGCTTGAGTGAAACGCCGTTCAGTGCGACAATTAAGAAGTCAAAGTCATCCGAGGTAAGGGTAGTTTTAAGCGTGGTTCGGGTAGCCCTAGATTTCTTTCGAGAGGAGGGTTTTGGTGGTGTCATATTTCTTTTCATGGAGGGATCCTCCTCCTCTCTTGGTGGAGTCACTTCACCTCTGTTTTTCTCCACTTCTGTACTACCTAGCTCATCACCATCACCTCCCTGCACAGGTGAGATCGAAGCAGTTTTCGCAGATGTGCTAGGGACATCTTAAACTTCGTCATCCTTCTTAGTCCTGCTTGGCCCAGGTGTATCCGACATAGCTTCAGGCCTTTCCTCGTCAAACATATATGTGGGGTCTACTGCAACAAGTAGGTCTGATGACCAGTCCTTGGTGATCTCCTCCAAGTCGTCCTCTGTCAGGTTGTAGTAGGATTGGATCTATTGTTTATGTTCATCCCTGTGTGTTGTAATGTAGATGAAGTGGTGATCCACGCTAAAATTCATCAAAGTTCTAAACCTATGAAGTGTGTTCGGGGTGATTCGCGGTGTATACTAAATTGCAGTTTTGAGTTGGTTGAAGTAGGTGTGGAAGACAACGTTAGACTGCCACTACTTGTTCATGTCGCTATAGTACCACAGTGTACAGAACTTCGCAACTAGTGGTTTGAAAGGTTCGATCTCCAGGAAAGTGGCTCCCTCTAGCAGCTCCCAAGAGATGAAAGATATGAGTATGAGTAGCCAACTAAAGTGGAACTCATACCCTTGGTCTTGCGCTCCTCTGCAATCCAGCTCTAACTGGTTGACGAGATACTGTGCCCAATTCATTTGTAGTCCCTCGGTGCACTTCCCTATGAGGTCAACTACGAAGCCAGTCACCTGTGTTGGTTTGTTCTTATGAAATAATTTTCCCGTGATCAACTGACATGCAAGGCACATTGCGCCACTCTGGATGGAAGCTACCTTGTAGCCTCGCCTGCCCTTCTCTACATCACCATAAGTTTCCTTTATCCGTTGTGCTAGTGCTCGGTTGGAGTTCTTTCCTGGGTAAAAGTCCTGTGGGTCAGGGCCTTGCATGTTGAGTCCTGTGATCCGATTGATCAAAGTTGGATCCACAGTAATGTGGCGTTCCAACCATAAATATCTATCGTGATAGCAAGATAGCAGCAACTTGACGCATGCGTTGACTTCCTGGTGTCTTCCGAAGTGAGGGATCTTCATTACGTTGAGAGGGGTGGACTGCGTGAGGTTCTGGGTCTAGGAATGTGGTACAATATTAGGATTACAGTCTTTGGTCTTAGTTAAGTATTTATGCGGAACCAACATGTTGTAGGTTTTGCGATCTCCAAGGTTAAAATCACTAAATTTTAGTGTTGCGAGCTTATCCTGGTCAGCACGTACTATGCGCACTCCTTTTGGAAGATACGCGGTGATCAATTTGTACTCAAAGTCTCTGGGTACACTGTCGTGGTTAATCTTTCTTCTCAAAGGTGGGATGTAAACCGGCAAACCGCACAGGATCAGCTTGGCATTTGCAATATCATCTATGTGCTTTGTTCTTGTGTCGTTCGTGGTTCTGGAAGGTCCTACGCCACGAGCAATGGAGGGAGAAGCTTGGACTCCTCCTAATGATGATTCTTGCACACCTGCAGACATCCTTCTCTCTGACATGACTCTCTCAGCCATTAGGTTAGTCAAAACTTCTTCAACTACTTTCTCAATGGCGTTGAGCTCGTCTGACATACAAGCTTGGGTCCACTAGCTCAGGTGTGAAAATGGCATCTGAGATTATGATGAATAGTAAGGAAACAAGGCAATGATCGCAGGGTGAATTAATCTCAAGGTTCGAGCTCAAATTCTCACTTAGCAAAAAGTATTCTAGGTGCATGGCGCGACGGACTAAGTAGGGAAACTTAGCAATGGTTTGCTTCCAATGGATACGGGGTCTGCATTAACTATGTTCTATCTATTCTGGTGTTGTTCAACGGTCTCGTGGGAACCCATAATTGATTTTTGACCTGTTCGGGGTGGAAGTCGAATAGGTATATCGGTCCAACGGCTATATTACTACGCCATGGCAAAGTGCCAGATGTCATTGTTTTGATATCTCGACGAAGCTTAATTCTTGTGATGTTTCCTTCTACGGAGTTCCTTTTGCATTCATCTGTAGCTTTCTGATTTTGGCCCTCTTCTTACTTAGCTTTCTATCCTTTTTCCCAATGAGCTTAGTCTCGGTCACCCTCTTTCCATTCTGAATCTTATCTTCTCTTGACATAGTCACTTCACGCTGCCTAGCATCTTTCCTTAGATCCAAGGGTGATACTCCTTCATCATATGGGTTAGATATTTCAGTCTTCTATGGTTCCTCTAATGCTCTTATAGCTTCGACATCCAGGTTCCTGGTGTTTAACAGCAGAGATCTATTCTCTTGTTCCTCCATCAAGTAGGCAATCCTTCTAGTCATAAATTCCATGAGTTCTTGCTTCTTCTGTTCTAGGGCTTCCTTTTCTTCTTTCCTCTGGATCTGGTCTTTTTCAATTCAGATCTTTCCTAGAAAAGCTGGAAATGGGGAACGGTCCTCAATAAATCTAATGACTTCGAACTCTTCCTTTGTCAAAGTTCCATGGGTATTCATAGATATCTGGGTAATTCTGCCACATAGGGTTACCATTTTGCCTTTAAATAATCCGATAGTTCCTAGTGAAGGAACCAGAGAAGGCCTTCCTAGGGTTTCCCAAGTTCTTTCTATCATAATATTCATCGATGTTCCCTCATCTAGGGCACAGTCAATGTCGAAGTCTCCTATTCTTACTTCGATTTTCTCATGTT
>ML787232.1:274291-312976 GCA_009831015.1 Picea engelmannii
TAGTCCAGACATTCTTTCTATGCATAGGTATAACATATCTATCATTATACTTATCATATCTATTCATATCAAACTTTCTTTCATCTATTAATGCCCTAGTTTTTAAGCTAGGATAGAATCTATCAAACATACCTAGATCCATGTTCTAGAAACAAAAAAAAATTCACTTATCTACAGAGCACAAAGCTTCCAGATCTAAGAACTTTTGACTATTCTTACCTTTATTAGAGCACAAAGCTTATAGATCTTACCTTTTTTCTATAGATATGACTTCTTTCTTTCAGAAATTTCCACTTTTACTTTTCTTAGATCACAAAGCGTTTAGATATCGATTCTTTTCCTCGGATCTGATCTTCCTTTCTTTAGATATGACCTTATTCCTGGTACAAAGCTGCACAGGTTGAGTAAAAAGTTGTGCACTAGGGCAACAGATCTATGCACATAGCTTTCTTTTGCACAACGTTTCTTTTTCCTCAGTTCTCAACATTCACAATTCCAGTTCTCGACAACGGAACCATTTGTTGGCACAGGGGTAGACCTAGGGTTCAACGCTCAAGAGCGCACCAAAAAAACCCTAACTACCGGCCCTTTCGACAACACCTGCGAAGTAGATGAAGTCTCACTCGAGGTAGAGGCAAGGGTGGTTTCAGGACTCAAGTGTCTAAAACCTTAGCTGGGACACCGATCTATGATTATATCTATTACAAGGCACTTAGCATAGATCATTCATCTATATTTAACCCTTGTGGTACTTCGCAGATGAAACAGAACATCGTAGTGAATAATTAGAATAAATATGATTCAATACTTAGCCACAAACATAGATTAGATTCAACAGATCAAGCACTAACATCTTATATATCAAATCTAACATTCATTCTTTTATCATAAGCATAGAACATAACTAGATCTACTTAATCACAGCACGCACTTAGCCAAAAGGAAACAACACTTAGTTCAAAGCACAGAGCACATTACATAGAGTTACTGTGGTTCACCCCACCCTGGGGCTACGTCCACAAAGTCTTCTTCTTTATATTATCTCGGTCAAGCGGTTACAGCATGGAGCTTCAATGACCCTTACTTCGCACAGGACAAAATATCTGTGCAGCTCGCTAGATCCTTCTTCCTTGCGCTCAGCACAAAACCACAACAACTTGCAGTTAGCATTTTGATCTCATTACAATCATGCACAGAGCACTTGCGATACACATCCGACCACACAGGTCCAGCTACTAGCACTAAGCCTTTAGCTATACATTTGCACTAAGTTGTCCCCCGTACTTACATTGCCTAATTATCTATTTATAGATTACAAAATGGGCCTAAACGTGGGCAAACCCATGGGCTGACATCCATTTCCATTTACATCAACCCAAAAACCCTAAAAGGTACCCAAAAATAGGTCTTTCTTGCTTCGCGTTGCGCTCCATCTTTGGCAAGTTGTCGCAGTCCCAAAATGGTCAAATATGACCAAGTATCCTTCAAAACTTGGTCAATGGCCAACAAAAATAAAATAAAACCTGGTAGAACGATTAAGGTTGTTTTGATTACCTTATACAAATCTAAGGTCAGTTTTAGGAAAGGAAAACTATTTTAAGCCTAACTCGAGATCACATAATGTTCTAGTTTTGAAGAGTTTTCAAAGTTAAGGATGAAATATTAAAGCCATGTTTGTGTTTTCTCTAGAATGTGTTTCACAGAACTTCAATAATGACTCCATTCACCCAATGAAGGCACTTGGTCTACATGTTCTTCTTGTCCCACAAGGAGACGAGATCCCTAGATGGAGCCTATGTTGAAACAAACTTTATTTTTCCTAAAAACCTTAAACTAAAATAAAAAATCTGATTATGGAGTCACCCTTGATTTTAAAAAAGGGGTCAAAATGTGAAAATATTTTCAAGAGTTTCGGGTTTCAAGGTTCTGTTATTTATGCAGTTTGATATTTAACGATGACCCCAAAGTCTCGATACTGAAGTCACGAAAAGTAAATTTAAAAGAAATTAAACCGAGTTAATAAGAATAAATAAAAACGTTCAACGGTAATATAAGCTTATCGTATTTTCATTTTTGGGAATCTCAACTCAAGAGACAACTCAAAATATCGATGCCTAAGTCCCGAAATCTCGTTCAATCACGATTAATTAAATTTTAAACATACTTAATACCTTGTTAATCAGTCGTGTTTTTTTTTTTGAAATCGGAGAATTATCACTCATCTCACCCAAAATAACCCAAAGCATGGAGTCCCGAAAGTATTTAGCTCTTATGTGTGATTAACTTAACATCAAAACAAAGGTTAACGATATAAATTGGTTTTTTGCATCTTTACTTTTTGGGATTTTTCAAAGACATTTCATTCGAACTCTCGATTTCGAATAGTCGATATTTGGCAGCATTTATTATAGATTAATGAAATATATTATAGTGTAAGACGCATATCTCCACTTGTACTCTCCTCATTAAGGAGAATGAATTTATCGCTCGTAGAAGAACAATCTAATTAAGGTAGGCTGAAGGCGAATAAAGGTTTCTAATTCAAATTTCTTTCTCACTTTCAGCAAATTAGCAAGTTGTATCTTAGAAAGCTTACACCTTATTTTGTGTAATAGCTACTCACTTTTTATCACAGGTATCATGGCACCCAGGAAAACGCATAAAAAGAGTGATGACGCTGATGAAAGCTCAAACTCGAACTCAGATGTTCTATCTAATACCACACCACATGTTGTAGATTCGGTCAGGTCCTGGATGCAGATTTTTGAAATATTGGAGCATGAGTTTAGGAATTGCCTAGATGGTTTTGGAAATGAAAGGATTGATAAGACTAAAAATAAACTCAGAGATATAGTAGAGGTCAAGCTCCATAAAATAGCTACACGGCTGAAGCTCATGCCATACAATGACATGATAAACTGGGCTCTGATGAACACTGATGTGCAGACCAGGAGCATCATGAATCATCAAAAGGTCATCATCAGCTCTTTTAGGCCCGAATACATTCAAGTAATGTATAAGCTATCCCATGTTTCTAAATATATTTATAATGTTGAATTTGTAGAAGAGTTTCAACGAAAGGAGTGTACAGAATTTGACCAAACCTATCCAGATATAATCAAAGCATGGTGGGGAATTCTAGCAAAATTTAGAGTTGATACCCATGGCGTTTATGCCATGGCATTGTTAAATGAATATATGGTCTATATAGAAATGATGTTATGTAGACTGTTGTAACAAATATTAAAATTTTGGCTTTCGATAACTTAGGAGAGAAAAAAATTATAATGTTTAACTACCGAAACTGTAGATGTGAGAAAACGGCCATTTGTCTATCATGCGCATCACTAAATGTTCTCTACCTGACATATTCAGTCAAATAACGCCGAAATCAGCCCCAAATTCCATAGCAGTATAGAAATCACAATCCAAGTCACAAAAAATCCAAAGACAGGGTTCACGTGAGAATCAAAGAAATGTACCATATGTTTGAGTGTTGAGTCACAAGGAGAATGAATGGAAGCATTGGCAATGGAATGACCGCATACACTGAGCATTAAGCCACATGGAGAAAAATCTCATGAGTCTGGGTTTTTTTTCCGTCGGGGATTTGGCCGACGTAAATATTTTAATAACTACAGCCTCGATCCTCGAATTCACTAAAGTATTAAAGGATAAGCCAAGTCAAATAAATATTAAGAAATATTAATGTTAATAGATCTCATCACAATTTCGCGATTCGGGATTTCTCGCGTCAAGTATTATCGAAGTCCCGACACTTAAATCCATGAAAGGTTAAATATTAATTTCTAAACGTGATTAATTAAGAGATTAAAGCAGATGATTATCGTCTAATTAATCCCATCGCGATTCCGTGATTCGATATTCCTTGCATGTCATAACTCTTGAGGACATGATACCCGAAACCCGAAGGCCCGAAAGAGTGCAATGTAAAAGCCGAAATCTATTTCGGGGATTTGTCCATCGGGGATTTGGCCATCGGGGATTTGGCCAACGTGGATATTTTAATAACCACTGCTTCATTTCCTCGAATCCTAAAAACCCGAAATCGGGACTCCAGTCATATGCAAAACTGCTTTAGAAAAACACAATTTTCTCAGTCGTGGAGAGATCGTTTTTCGCATTCGAATAGTCGATCAACATACAAAAATCCTAATATGTCTAGTGGTGTCTTCAGAATTTCTTTTTGAGCTTGGTAAGGCAATAAAAATTCTTCCAAAAGATGAGGTTCGTTTTTAGAAATGTGGCGTTTTTTACTGTGTTGAGTCATCATTTTCAAATGAGGATTCTAAGCGACTGGAGTATCATTTTGAGAAACGGTTGGAGGATTTTGTGCCTAACACATCAGAGATAATTAGTCTCTTTCAGGTTTCCTACAGGTGTCACATATTGGGAGAATCGAATCCATCTCCAAGCCCTAATTTTCGGATTTCATATTTCCCTGTTTGGACGCATGTTTGTTAAATGCATATTTGGGGCAAATGAAAATGGATATTAGGAAACTGAGAGAGGTTTTTTCTCAAAATAAATAGATGCACAAAATCCTCTTTCATTTTATACACATCTATTTCTATTAGAGAGATAAAGAGACATAACCCCAACCCCAGTTTTTAGCAGTTTGGCCCATTTTCTATGGCAGAAAGTTTCAAGAATTGGTTGTAATTGTTGTTATCTTTTAGATTAGAGAGGATTTCGACCTAAATACATAAATGAGGCGTATTTCTAAAATGGAAGGGGAAGACACAGGAGTAGTACTCCTAGGCTGTAGCTTTCATTTTCAGTTTAATAAAAGATTTCATAAGCATGTTTTATCCATATCAAAGATTCTTGTGATGTTGCTTGTAGAGTTTGTCCATTTTCTTAGTTTCAATATCACTCCATCCATATTTTATTCTTGATTTGTAATTGTTTTGTAATAGAATTCATCATCTGTTAGATGCTTTGTTGTAGACTGGTTATAGGTTGTTTCTTGCAGAGATCAAGGTTCATAATTCATCCTTTGCTAGATGCTCTGTCCCAACCATCTCTTTCCACTAATTTATGCTTGGAGTTCACTCATCGCTAAGTGATCCTTGTGTATTGATATGTTTTCTCTTTATTATGTTGCCATTATTTTACAAATCCTTCTCTTTTGTAATCAGATTCTATCTCGCCTCTGCTCCATGGATTTCCATTTCCGAAACACCCTTATTATTTGCTTGATCATTTGACTCCATGCCCAATGGACTACCTCCCGGTCCAACCCATCAACCCTAAAAACCTCAAAAAATTTTGTTACCCACAGATCTTCCCGTTGTTAATCTTATTGGATATCTTATCATGACATATATTCGATAGATCCCTCTCGGGTTGGAAGGGGAAGCTTCTAATCAAAAGTGGTTCATGGTTATCTCAGAATTTACTTGCACGTAACCCAAATCAAGTTCAGAGTGATAACTTATTTTTTCATTTAAAATGTGCTAAGGCTTGGCTCTATTATAGCCTAGAGTCAACTCTTGCGACAACATAGACTATTTGGGAGGAAAAACCCCACCCATTTCTCCACGAAATGGGTGCCAATTATTCACGAGGTAGCCGAGGTTTACACTTTCAACTGGGGTAATATTCTACCAGATAACCTAACCAAGGAGATTGATGAGTACCAAATGGAAAAGTCAAAAGGCAAACCAGTGTCTTTTTATATGTCTGCATATGTCATGGACACTATCTTCTATATGACCCCTTTCCCATTGATGAATTGGAACTGGAATCCAACTTGTGTTGAACCCATCCATTTCTATCACTCTCAATTATGGGTAGAAAAAGAAAAAGATTTCTTTTACGAAATCTGTCACTATGTAGTGATTCATGTGCACCAAATCAGGGATGATTTTAGGGGATAAATTTCGCTCATGGGCTAATTTTCTATGGTTTTTCCAAAAATGAGATTCGCTATTTTAAAAATGATTCACCCAAATTCTATAGGATAAAATTATTTTACCTTAAAATTCGCCAAAATTTTATAAAAAATATATAAAATCCTTAGAAATTTGAATATTTTTACAAAAATATCACCAAACATTTATAGTTGGCATATGAAGGATTAGTAAGATTCACCAAGGTTTATACATTTTAAAATAAATTTCCATCCTTAAAATCATCCCTGCACCAAATATTGCATGGATACCCACCCCCTCATATTTCAGAGAAAATCATGGGAAACCTCAAGACAGTTGCAGACTGATTTATCGAAGAGAATTTTTCTTATGTCAAAGTCTTTGGATGTTCAATTCCCCCTCATGCTATCCCAAAATTTCTCCCTCATAGACTAGTGTACAGAGAAGTGGCATACCAGATGATAACAGGAGGCATCGGTAACAGTTAAAATCACTTCAAAAGAAATTCTGGCCAGCTTCTCCTATACAGATTGGGAGGTTTTCACTGCTAAATTTTGGTCATTCCAAGGTAGAAGTTGCAGCATTAGAGGACATTAAACTAGTAGATATTGAACTCAGAAAGCATGATCCATATCAAATTGTGGGAAATCATATAGATCATTGCAATATGAAAATGTATGAGCATGAAGACTCCCCCTGTGATGACATATTTAAAGGAGCTAGAGCCTATGAGGAGATATTAGATAGAGTCCAGGAATTACCCCCTGACCTACAGGCCATATTTCTTGCTTTCCAGAAGCACAGACGGAGAGGGTTTCCAAGGATACTACAGGGAGAATCGATAACCCCTCCTTCAGAACAAGAAAGTATACCTCCAGGTTTCAAACCAAAGACTCTGGATAAAGGGACTACAGAGGAAAACCCAAAGACTACCGAGGTGTCTTCACAAAGATCAGAAACTTCCCAGACAGGACATCCAGAGTATGAAACAGACTTTAAATCCGAGACACCTTTAAAGTCGGATAAAATGATTCCTCCTTTATCGTAAACTATTCCTATCGATATCCCCAAAATGGCAGGAGAAACACAATCCACAGAGTTAAGCAACCCTATTACAGCATTGACTCTTTTACAGTCAACTTTTGGGACTCCCCATCTTGAAGTTATGTACATAAGCGAGATTACCCCAATCTCTATTGAAGAAATACCTTCCTCGAACTTCTTTTTCAATAGGAAGAGGAAATCTGTAGTGAAACAAGTAATGCACCTGAAAGAAGGTACAATTGTAAAAAAGCACAGGGTACTTGTTGATGGACAAAATCTAGAGGACGAGTATTTTGATACAGAGGTAGCAGGCTCTTTAGGATATTTCACAACGGCCAATTTGTTTTCATTTGATAACTTGAAAGCAAGGCTTAAGCAAAGGAATCAAATAATAGCCCAGTTGCAAAGCCAAATAAGGAACACAGAGAATAATATTAGAAATGAGATAAATAAAGGACTTGAACAAGCTAGAGATGCTGACAAACAGGAGATTCAACTGCTCAAGTCTATTTTAGATGAGATGTGTAAGAATATGCAAGCCAGTCAAGGGCAAGTCATCAAGCAAGAGGAATTAGTAAAGCAGTTGTAAGATAAATTGAGTTCTACTGAAAGCCAGGTGGTAAATATAATGATATTCCAAGCCCAGGCACTGGAACTACACTAGAAGCTAGAGGCGGAACAACAAAGCCTATTTTCTAAAGTAGATATCATTCAAAACCATTTCCAGGATGTAAGTCAATCATTGGAGAACATTGCTTTCAAAGAAAAAGAGGCTACAGCAGCCCAGGCCGCTTTCCAAAAGGCAGTCGTATTTTTGGCTAAAGAAGAGGTACCATTAACTCCTAAATTAACTGTCGTTGAACAAATCAAGGGTGATATAATGTTGAAGGTATGAGAGGCCAACATATCTGAAAGTAGGAAAATGGCCAAAGAGATAAAGGAATAATGTGAAGAGGCTTTTGATTTGTTAGAAAAAAAATTGCTAGACATTGGAAAGGGAAACTGCCCTGGACTACATGGATAGATCAATGTTATAAGACATCAAATGAACCTAAAAGAAAGCTTGAATGAGGCCCAGATTGAAATTTCACAGTTGATACAGGTCAATGTTGCACAAATGGACAAATGGATGGTGAAGCCAAACTTACAGTTACAATCAGTAAAATTTGAGGATAAAAGGATTGAGGACATGTTGTTGAAAATTCAGAGGAAGTTGTATCTGTTTGAAGCAAAGGATGTGTCAAAGCCTTCACAAAGATTAGCGTTGTTTGTAAGGAGGTGCATCGAGTGTTTTGAGCCAAGTGAAGAAATTACTTCAAATAAATGATGAAACGATACACGCTGCTCGTTATATCAGTGTATGTAAGAAGATAGGAAAGAAAAATGAAACGGTTCAAGTCTTTATTTTTGTAACCGTTAAATATCTAGGATTAAGGAAAGTTCCAACCATCTAGGGTTGAGAACCTTTGTATAAATATAATTTCAAAATACTTAGAGAAGGATTTTTCTGGCCGATTGTAGCAGAAAAATTTTTCCTTTACCAGAATTAATACAATTGCAAACCGGAGACTCCATATTATGTCAAACCTAAGTTATGTGTTCTTTTATACTTTCATGTTCAGCGTCATTTCTTACATATCTTTGATGAATGTTTAACTACAATTTAGTACAACATCTATTGTGGTTATGTGTTATTTGGTCCTTTGATTGTTTACAAATTTTCCTCTGTGTTTGCTATTAGCAGACATGAGACTTGTGAAGTATTTAGATCACTATATTTTTATCCTTCATTAAATTTTTATCGTCTATTTTCTTCTCCTGTTACAAAGTGATATTCCTCCATGATTGATGCCTCACGTTGTTTAAACATCTTTATGTTTTCTTTCATCTCATTTATTATTTTCAATTTAAATCGGGAATGGGAAACGGCCTCTGAAATTGTTACATTATTAATTCAAAATTGGGAACTTCTCTCATATAATCTAAAATAGAAACAACAAACTTAAAAAACAACATATATTTAAACCTTATTTTCCTCCATGACTGTACCTATTGCAAGACAGCCTAACATCGAACCTGGTCTCACAAATCAAACCATCATCGTGTTAAACTTGTTTAATACTATCTTAGAAAACTTCTACCACCCAGGTTGAACTTGAACGTTCATGGGCAACCATTGAACAGGACATAAGCATCCAGGAATATATGCATTGTAAGCCTATGGGAATTAGAGGAGAGATTAGGGATAGAGAAGTCAAGTGCGGCCAAAGTCCAAGAGGAAGGCCAAATTAATGTAAATCAATCTAGAGAGGTGAGAAGGCCTTGTACAACTAATATACAGATTCATTAATAGAATCATCTCTATGTTTTATGGGCTCTCTGTGTAAATGTGAAATCAAGTGTCTTATGTTGTTGAACTTATCTATGTTCTGTATGCCTTATAGATTCTCAAAGAGCATTAATTCGCTATGATATCAATTAATGACTTCCCAGCCTTTAATTCCCACAGGTGAAGAATTATGATAAAACTCTACACAGCTCCAATATCGAGTTTATTTCGATTTTATTTGGGCCCAATCCTTCTTGACTGACATATCCTACAACTCTATTTTTTTACCAGTTGTTAGCACCCAATTTCCAAGAACTAAATATTCTTTGTTCCACATGATCATTGGCTTGAAACCCTATGCTTATGTTATGAGCGCTTAAACCTTACACACTCATTCACTTGTGACCACTACTATGACTTGGCACTTATCCACTTGAATGCTAACTCCTTGACTCTTATCTCCCATATGATCACGCATTGGAACCATGGGCATGGATGTCGGACCCCTGGAAATATTTATCCTTTGGACTCATTCCTTAAATGAATGTCGGTCTAACATGTTATCTTGTGAGCGACTTCAACCCCCTAGATCAACACACCTTGTTGATCTATTCTTTAAACAAACGGTCATATTTACTTTCGATTACCAGGTTGTCGAATGTCGTGATACAACACAAACCTGATATACAACCAAGTCTCAGTCTGGTATGAAGTCACTCAACCACATGGACCTGTCGATGTGTCTATATTGATTAGGTTGCCACATGTCACCTTGATCTATGACTTTCACACGCTCCAATTGTTGAATGGACACTGACATGTGTTGTATTATTTATGGGCCACATGTCACCCTATGAGTGGTTGCATACGTGTGTTGACATATGTCGATGTCAGATCGTCGGACTTCTCTTTGCACTTAAGTCCTCTCCCTGTCTGATTAGATAGGTTAAATATTGATCTCTTTATCTGATCCAATCTCCTCTAGATCATTGATCTGCTGTTTGAATATACAGTTAGACCTCATATCCACCACACTTCTACTCCACTTCAAATCATTGTTGATATTTCCCTTTAGAGGTTGACCACCACGTGTATCAGACATAGGGTTGTTGGCTTTCAATACTTCATGCACACATATTATCCTGATCCGATGCTTACTGGTCGATCCAGTCACGAGCTAATATACCGGTTGGTCTGATTTGTTGGACACTGGAATATCGGAGTCTCTCCACTTAACTTATATCACACGCTTCTAATCTGATAAGGATATATGGTCACTATGGACCACGATTAAGATATGATGGCTCAGATCTAACTGTGCATTCTCCATGTGATCGCTTCCTCGGTTGTTCAACGATTAATCGAGATCGTTGATCTCTATTCTTGATCAACGGTATTCAACTCTTCTGGCTGGTAAAGAGGTTTTTTGTGTTGGTTCTTAAGGAATTTGATTTGATTCCTTCTCCACTACATTCACGCTCATAGCACATGCACATACATAACTTAGTCGAGTCCAATCTAGACTACATCCACAAATATCAATTCAACGGAAGACGCTTGATTTCACATTTACACAGAGAGCCCATAAAACACAGAGATGATTCCATTAATGAATCTGTATATTAGTTGTACAAGGCCTTGTCTCCTCTCTGGTCTGATTTACATTAATTTGGCCTTCCTCATGGCCTTTGTCTGTACTTGACTTATCTATAATTTCTCTCTCCTCTAATGCTCGTAGGCTTACAATGCATATATACACATAGGATTGAAACCAATTTCAGTTCAGATCTTAATTTGCATCCTAAGATCCCTCATGGATCCACAAATTACTCAAGAATCCCTAAAATATCTTCTAATCCTCACCTTTCTCAATATCTACTATCATAGCCAGATCTTATTACACTCAATTAAACAAACATTATCCTATGTAATTCTTCTAGAATTCAAATAAAACATAGGAAAATACAAATAATTCAAGACCCGCTTAGGTCTAGCCAAACAAGGTTGTTTTTTAGGAAAGATGCTCCAACATCAGTTTTATTCATAGGGATAATATTAGAAACCTAGGAGGTATAATCAATTGGATAGATAAACCCCACATTATCAAGTTTATAAATTTATACCTTGATGACCAACGATTTAACAAGGTGAATAAACCTGTGTTCATGCAGAATAGGTGATGTGTCCAACCATGTGTTGATCTAATGTTCGTACAATGGTAGGATCAATGCTAGGAATTTATAAATAGAACCAATCCAAAATGTCAAGAAACTTTTGGAAGAGTTCTTTATAAGTGGTAGGTCAAATAACCACCCTTCTATTAACAACAATAGGGGCTATCTCATCCTATATTACTCATGCATTTATATTTTCAAACCAAGGGTATAAATGCTTATGAAATGTTATGAATTATTTGTGGAGGCTTCAGATCCTCAATTGATTTAATTTCCTACAATGCATTTTATTTAATATAGAAATAAACCTTAATCTCCCTAAGAAAAGATTGTAAGTGAGATTACAAATCCTATATTTGATTCATTTTTTTAAAGCAGTTTCCTTGATATTCAATTGAATCAAAGGAAACTTTCCAATACATATAGTGAAACAAGGCTGGAAGCCATTACAACAAAGTACTTATTCATGTCATTTTAAGGGAATTGTACCTAGGTGGGGAGGATAACAATCATTCCTCGCAACCAACCAAGCTATACCCAATTCCTATGGAAAAGATAAACTCGTTGAATCAAAACCTGACTATATAAAGATATATTTACATATAACATTCATATATGCCAGTGAAATTAACTCTATAGGAAACTCAGAACTAAAAGTTACAAGAATTAATTGTTTGTAAAAATGATCTGCCAAAAACTCTTTAAGTACAGAGAAGCAGAACAGTTAATTAGCTACAAAACTAAATTTACATCAATATCAAATAAACTGATAAATTACTATATGCAAATGCAACTATTGAAAACTAACTAACTAATATGCAACATGTGTTCTTCTAGAGCAGGCCTTGCCTCCATGGAATAAAATGCAAGATCGTAACTATAGTAACAACACTCTAATTCACTACTCCAATCAATTTCATGAAAATTTAGTCCCTCATCAAACCAGATTATGAATGCAAAATGGAGATGGATATCAAAGTATCTCTTATTATTATTTATGTACAATCCCCTAAATCACGGGTGATTTTTGTCTTATATATGTGCTTGACATAAAAAAAATTAATAAAAATGATTTAATTCAAACATGCTTGAGAATTAGAGATTCTATAATAGTTTTGAAATATAATTAAGATAAAAAATTTAAAATTAAAATTAAAATTAATTAAAAAAAAAAAAACAAGATGTTGGAATATATCCAAAAAAGTAGGTAGATCCACCATTTTGGATTGTGCATTGTCAATATATTGTTGCAATTATATAATTGTTTTAAAGACACAGTTATGTAGCACTGTACACATTCTCAACTGCGTTGCTCTTTCTTGACTGATCCATAGCAAGTCCATCCATATGGGATATACAAAATGGGGTTGTCCTTGGAACACATGGAACTATAGCAATGAACCCATGACACATGGATCTACAACAACAGTCTTGTATCAATATGTGTAGCATGTGGATCTGTTGTAGATGAACTTGCATCATCTTCCAAGTAACTCATTATTCAAAATGAAAATACAAAGTGTTATTACATAGAGTTGTGGTGGGAATCAAAAAATCATTTTAGTCTTTTTCTTTGAGTCATATGTCCTTTGTAGTTCTATGTTTTCTTCCTAGAGTCATTTTTCAATATTCAGATTGTTTTTATAAACCCAATTCAATTTAGCCTTAGTCTAGGATATTGTGGTTATGTCTTGGGTCAATTTTTAGTCATCATGACAAAGAGTGTTATTTTTCATTAGTCACATCCTTCTAATCACCATCATCGCCTTAACATTTCACTTCCATAAGTTGTGTGAAGTATCTCTAGTTGTTACTTTACATGTTTGATCCAGATTTTATGAGCAGAACAAAATGAATACGGATTATTAACAAGTTCTTAACACAAAATAACAGAGATATGATAAAACTGGTTTTCTATTCAATAACAAAATAAGTTGAAACTGTAAAATGCAGCGAAAACAAGCTTGTTGGAATAGTGGTGGCTTATCTCTGAGAAGAGATGTGACGGCTGCGTGCATTCGCAAGAAGAAGATTACAATGAGTCTATGTAGGCATTTTTACAATAAACAAGAATGCCAAAACCCTAGACATCCAAAAACCTAACCCTAGGAGATGAAGCGCCAAAAGTCATGTGGGCCACGTTTGGGTAAGTTAGTACATCAACTTCTCGGGGTCGTAACTTTTGCATACAATATTCGTTTTAGGCGTATGATAGCCCGTTGGAAAGGTATTGTCGAGGAGATTCATTTTGGGGGCTTAATCATTCCTTAAAATATCATTGAGGAGTTTGATCCTGAAAAACCTTCATTTAGGCCCTCAAAATGGCCCCGGAAGTTAAAATTGCTAAAAATAGTAAATTGCCAAAATTGTCAGAAAATTGTTTTGAGCCAGTTGAAAAAGGTTGGTGTCCATCGATATCCATATAGATAAATCCTCACTCCTTAGGAAGAAATGGTATCCATTGCGTTGAGGTCCCCCATCAGATGAGGAAATTTCTATTGAATTTGGCCCCAGGTGAGCCACTTACCTTGGTGCAGGAGCTGCCCTGCTTTGACGACTCGATAAAGTTGGATCATTTGTTGTCAAGTTCCCTTGATCTATGTGTCCACAATATGATCATTGGATTCCTGTTGTATGCAGTTAGGGTTGAGCATTGTGGGTGTCAGTTGTTCTTCTACTTCTAAGGTTTCCAATAATGGTGGGAAATAAGGGCGAAGGAGATCCACGTTGAACACTGGGTGCAGGCCAAGGAAAGGAGGAATGTTGAGCTCAAAAGAATTATCCCCCACGGCCTTGGTGATAGTGTACGTCCCATAATGGAGTGGGTGAAGCTTCTGATGGGGTCATGTAAGGCGTTCTTTCTGCAAGTGCAACCAAACTTTGTCGCCCATCTCAAACTTATGTGGCACCCGATGTTGATCATGGCGTTGTTTGTTCTTGTCATTGGACTTATGTAGGATATCCTAAACCTATTGGTGGATGTGCTAGATCCACTCAATGAACCGGGTGGCTTTGTCATATTTAGTTGGAGCAGGAGATGAGTCGGTCGAGGTGATTTCAAGGGGAAGTGCAACATCTATGGGACCCAATGGTTGGAATCCCAACCCCACCTGAAAGGGGTTGTGGCTAGTTGAGATATGCAGAGCTTGGTTGTAGCTATGTTGGACATAGGGAAGGATCTCATCCCATGTGCGAGGGTGCTTTGAATTATACATGTGAAGGATATGCACAATCATTCAATTTACAACCTCAGTTTGGCTATCTTTCTGGGGATGGAAGGCCATGGATTTGGTGAGCTTGGTGTCCAGCAGTGACCAGAGGTTCGACCAGAATGTGATGAGAAATTGACTGTCTCGATCTGAGACAATGGTTTTTGGGATTCCAAAATGTACCCAGACTCATTCAAATAAGAGCTTGGCAATGGCCTCTACTGTGATGCTCTTCTTGCAAGCAACCAGAATCGCCATCTTAGAAAAGTGATCAACAACCACAAAAACACAGTCATTTCCCCGCTTGGTGGATGGGAGGCCTGACATGTAGTCCATTGAGATGGATTCCCATGGCCTGTCAGGAGTAGTAAGAGGGGTGTAAAGGCCCTATTTCTTAGTGTTCGGTTTGGCAATAGCGCAGGCAGTGCAAGACCTGATATACTTGTTGAACTCTTGTTGAAGTTTCGGCCAGTAGAAATGTTTTTGTAGCATCGCCACTGTGTTTTCGACATCAAAGTGTCATGCCACCCGACTGTAGTGGGCTTCCCAGATCAGCTTCACTCGCTCACTTGATGGAACACAGATATGGCCTAGACGACACAACAACCCATCCTGAATATGGAAATTATAGACAACTGTGTTTGCACCTAGCATTTGGTAGGTGGTGGTGAAGTCAGGGTCTATCTCATAGAGTTGAGGCCATCCATATGTATCATGGTCGCAAGAGTCTAGCACCGTGGTGAGTTCCGTGACTGTAGGTTTGTTGAGGCAATCAGCGATGCGATTGGTGCTTCATGTTTTATACTTGATGTTGAGGTGGAATTGTTTCAAGTATGTGGACCACTTTTGATGGCGGTCATTCTACAATTTTCCCTGTGTCTGCATGAACTGCAATGGCTTATGATCAGTGTGGATGATTGTCTCCTTCCCAAGAATGTAATGTCTCCATCGGTGGCAGGCTTGCACAATGGAGTACATTTCTTTTTCGTAAGTAGGGTACTTACGAACAATATTTGACAATGTCTCACTATGATAGGCCACGGGGTGGTCGTGCTGAGTGAGAACGGCGCCCACAGCATAGTCTAAAGAATCTGTCTCGATTTCAAAGGGATGTTGTAGGTATGGTAGTGAAAGTATTGGGGTTGAGCACAAGCGCTACTTCAAATCATCGAATGCTTGTTGTTGGGACCGGCCCCATGCAAATTTAGCCTTACCACCACCCTTCTTTATTTAGCTGAGGACCCATGCAATATGGGAGAATCCCAACACGAAACTACGGTAGAAATTGGCAAGGCCCAAGAAGCTCCGAAGCTCAGTGAGTGTTGTTGAGGCTGGCTAGTCACGGATGACTTGGATCTTGGTTGGATCCACATGTACGCCATGCTGATCAATGATGTACCCCAAGTAATGGACCCTTTCCATGCCGAAGGATCATTTTTCCAAGTTGGTGTATAGCTTATGCTATCGCAGGGTGTGCAGAACCTATTGAACATGCTACAAGTGTTCGGCCCAAGTCTTGTTGTAAATTAGAATGTCATCCAGATACACCACTACAAAAGTATTGGTGAATGGTCGTAGGATATCGTCCATCATCCTCATGAAAGTGGTTGGATCATTTTTCAAACCAACGGGCATGACCAACCATTCAAAAAGGCCTTCCTTTGACTTGAAGGCAGTCTTCCAGACATCTTTCTGCTCTATCGGGACCTGGTGGTAGCCAGACTTCAGATCAATCTTACTGAAGTATTTGGCCCCCGTGAGTTGATCAAGGAGTTTGTCGATTCGGGGAATCGGGTACTAGTTTCTGACTGTGATTTTATTCAGATCTCGGTAATCAATACAGAGTCGCCAAGTTCCATATTTCTTTTGTACCAGCACGATTGGGCTCCTGCAAGGTGATGAGATGGGACGGATGTGCCCCTTGTGGAGCAGTTCTTGGATCTGTCGATTGATCTCCTCATTCTATAATAAACAGTGGCGATAGACTGGCCCATTGGGAAGTAGTGCGTCGGGGGTCAGATCGATGGGGTGCTTGACTTGGCAGTGTAAAGGTACCCCTGTAGGTGAGGAAAAGATATATGATTATTCTTCCATGACCTTATCTACTTGCTTCTACTATGTGGAGAGGTCAATTGCAGAGACCCTGGATGTGGCTATGATCTTTTGCTTATTTTGAGAGTGAATCACAAAGAAGACAAACTTCCCCGTCTGAGAGATGACCTTCCTGCATTGCTTAGCAGATATCAAGGAAATAACACTAGGTGGGATTGCCTCGAGTATCCTGTACAATTTCCTATTCAAAGTAATAATAACACTGTGAGGCCTAGACTCATATACAGCATGACATTTCCATAAATAAGGTTGGCCTAAAAGAATATTACAAACTTCGAGAGGAGAAACATCACACATTACCTCGTCTTTGAAGGGCTTGATGTCGTACGACAGTCAGCACTGTTGGCTGGCGTGAAGATCGCTTCCTTAGCAGAGCCATCTAATGGTGTAGGGTTTTGGGTGCAGCATTGTTGGCAGGGCCAACCACTTGACGACCTCTGCTGAGATGAGGTTCTTCTGGATATCACTATCAATGATGAAGTGCAGCAGGGTGCCTTTTACCCACATCTATGAATGGAAGAGGCACTCTCCTTCTTCTGGCTCATCTGGTTCACCAGGCTGGAGCTTGGTGGTAGCAACAGTGGCACTAGGCTCCACGTCAATGATCTGTCTTCCTCTTTCTGGTTCTGGCTCCAATTCAAAATCTGCATCTAATTCAGAGACTTTGACTTCGGCCACCAGTGACTGCTTTGAGCGGCAGTCAGCAGTGTTATGCCAAGGGCTCTTATGGTAGTCGCACCACTTCCTCGTATCTTTCTTTGTCTATCCAGTGTCCTTCTTTCCTTACGGCTTGGATTGGTTTTCCTGATACTATCCATATTTACTCTATTCTTTTTTCTATGGGTTGGGGCCACCCTTTCCTAGCTTTTGTTGTGAGGGGTTCCCAGGCCCAAATTATTGTGTCTTTTGTTTGAGCTTCTTCTCGATTTTGACGCCATATCGGCAGGTCACGCCCAAGGATGAGATGTCCAGAAATTCCATTTCGATCTGTATGTACCTATTCATAGCATCGTGATACTTCAGCACCATATGTCGCTCTAAATATTTTATACCCAGCTTGGTGCGCAAGGTATGGAATATATTTGTGAAATATGGCACTACTTGGTCTCTTTCTTGTCGCAGTGTGGTCCATTTGGTATACAGTTCGTCATAACTTCTGACAGGGTAGTATTGTTCCTTAATATCATCCCTGAAGGATTCCCAGGTGGACATGATTGAAAATAATGAGGTTTCCTCTATTTCCTTTTTCTCATAGAAAGTTTCCCACCAATCTTTGACATGGGGAACGGCTTTGAGGAGCGCAAAAGTAATCTTTTCTCTATTCAAAAAGTTATGGACAAAAAAATACCCTTCTAGTAGATTCAACCACTTGTCTACAGCATTTGTTTCTATCTGACCTTCAAATATAGGAATATCAAAGTTTATTTGTACCTTGAATGGGGTGGCGCCTCCGTTCGAAGAAGATGTGTCGCCTGTTGGTAGCCACCGAAGGATTTGCGCGAAACTATCCATCATCTCGTTCCTTTGTTGCATGAGGGTTTTCCTAAATAAACAATTTGAAACGATATCATGTCCCGTCATATTTATTTTCTCCTACTATGAGAGGTTGCTTGGGTGTGTGAGAGCTTTTGTCCTCAAGAGAAACAAGCTTGAGACCCAACTCTTTGTACTCGACCTCGTTGGGGACATGCATTAAGACGACAAGGAGCAGACTGCTCTGATACCACTGATCCGGATTTTATCAGAAGAATGAAATAAATATAGATTATTAATAGGTTCTTAACATAAAATAACAGAGATACAGTAAAATTGGTTTTCTATTCAATAATGAAATAAGATGAAACTGTAAAATGCAGCGGAAACAAGCTTGTTGGAATGGTGGCGGCTTATCTTTGAGAAGAGATGTGACGGTTGCACGCATTCACAAGAAGAAGATTACAATGAGGATCTAAAGGCATTTTTACAATAAACAAGAATGCCAAAATCCTAGACATCCAAAAACCTAACCCTAGGAGATGAAGCGCCAAAAGTCATGTGGGCCCCGTTTGGGTAAGTTAGTACATCAACTTCCCAGGGTCGTAACTTTTGCATAAGATCTCTGTTTTAGGCGTGTGATGGCCCGTTGGAAAGGTATCATAGAGGAGATTCATTTTGGGGGCTCAATCATGACTTTTCCTATCATTGAGGAGCTTGATACTGAAAAAACCTTCATTTAGGCCCTCAAAATGGCCCCAGAAGTTAAAACTGCTAAAAATAGTAAATTGCCAAAATTGTCAGAAAATTGTTTTGAGCCAGTTGGAAAAGGTGGGTGGCAACCAATATCCATCTAGATCAATGTTCATGTTGTCAAATCGGTTTGTGGTTTAATTGTTTCCAACTCACTACGAGAGTTCGAAGTGCACTCAAAGTACCCCCTTCATTTAAAATTTACTTTATGACATGACAGGGGTTTTTATTGTTTCAAGGTTTGTCTCTAACAACTTACAAGGATCATAAAAATGGATATCATAATTGTTTCCTTGAAGCACTCAAAATCAGTTTTTGGAGCAGGCACTACAAACTGTGATTTGCGTTGCGAACTCCACTGTGAACTAGTTGCAGAGGATAGTTGGCAGTTAGACCACTTGTAGGCATCCCTGTGAAAATCTAAAGGTATCAACATTCATCTCTAGGTTACCATGTACTCTATGATATTTTCCACCTTTATTTGAGGTCCTGAAATGGCTCAGTGGTTGTTTCTCTTTGTGGTGCTGTGAACTATGATTGGCGTTGCAAACTATCTCATTAATCTGTTAACAAGCTCAAGAACTCCCTTCCCGCACTCTGAATCTTGTCCCTTGAAGCCATATGCATCCCTGCGTTTAGGATACCTTATCCATTAATCCTTTGCATATGCATCTCTTATCCCACACATATTTTCCAAAACCCTTCCCTGGGTGCTGCGAACTTTGTACAGTCAACCAGCGTTGCGAACTCTTTGATTGAGCACCCTCTGCAGAAAAACATCTTTTTCAAAATCATCAGTCGTTCACACTCCTTTTTGTTCTGAATTATGAATTTAACCCCACTGGTAGCCACTTTGAGTCCTACTTAGAAGAATTGTCACTGTGAGAAGTTTGTTTGGCATTGCTTCTCTTTTTCACCTGTAGGTAATCATTCAAGTATTGTGATAAAATTTTCCTAGCTAGTATTAATGGATAATCGAAAAAACAAGGATAAAAAAGGAGGGGGCATTATGAGGACAGAACCTTATGATATTCATTTGTTTTTTGTGGAACCCATGATCAGGGAGGTCTTCTAAAAAGTGGGCTGCATTAATTTTTGTCAGAAAATACAGAGGGGGCACCCAGAGGTGGCTAGGGAATTCACACTGAACTTTGATGGAACCAAGACCAAGGTTGGGATACTGGAATTTGAGGTATCTGAAATGACCATATCAATAGCCATTGAGATACCTAATACTAGGGAGAGATGGTTCAATGACATGACCTTAAATGCATCCTTCTCCAAAGAACTCCTCAAACCATAATACCAAGGAGACAACTTATCAAAAGGAGTGCCCAAAAACCATATGTTGGAGGGTTTTGATAAAATGTTGAAGGTGATTCAAAGACACTTTACCTGTGAAGGGATATTTAACATGATCTATCAATACCATATAAGGCTACTGCTACACTTCACAGGTAAAGATGTTATGGATCTTCCTTTCTGCTTGTTTAGAAGTATTGGAAAAATGTATGACAGGGTCCAGGCTAAATCTAAGGCAGTTGATACAATTTTTTTCCATTCAGGACTGATAAATATGTTGGTGATGGAGGAATTAAGAAGGAAAAACATTAACTAGGAGGAATTTATTACTTCTTCACACTTCTAGCTAATTATTGATCCAACTCCACAGTATAAGGTACAAATCCCTCTTCACGTTGACAAGACTATACATTCAAGGATGAACAAGAAAAGGAAGAGAATTAGGATTGTTAAAGATGATAAATCAACAAAGGAACATGAAGAAGAAAGAGGACATTCTCAGTCTACACAAAGGGAGGTTTCACCTTTGTCAGCTCCCAATCTAGTAGAGGCTCCTTCAACTAAAGTTACAAGTTTGAAAGGAAAGATGTTTGTTTTTCCTTCACCCAGTGCATATGACAAGGTCCAAGCTAGGAGGCCTCTTACTAGAGCAGCAGCCAAACAAGAGATCCTTGTGAAAGAGGATGCAATAAGAGATTCAACCCAAAGAAAAGGTAAATATAAAGATGTTGAGAAACCTGTTGAAATCATTAACACCACCACTCCTCAGAAGGAGATAAATCATACTTTTAAAAGGCTCAACAGACAACTTAAAGAGGCAAGGGATGAAATTGATGAAATGAAGAAGGATGAGATGGTTGCAAAGAAGAATCTTAATGGACTCATGGGAATGTATCATGAAATTGTTAGCAAGGCCAAATTCATAGCTGAAAGGTTGTGACCCCTCCATAGGCAGATCATAAAATTATACAGACAAAACAAAGCCTACCAAGCTTAGATCAGAAAGCTAAAGTCGGAGTTGCAACCCTTTAAAGAGGAATTGGACAAGAGAAATCTGGATGTGTGTGGACAAATTTGCAACCAAGAGGAGCTCCAGAGTTAGAAAATGAAATAAGATGAAATACCTTAAAGCAGTATCAGTTTTAGACAGTTCATGTTTATGCACTTTGATTTTTGAAAATAGTGATGCCTATGAACTATGTTTTCCACTCATATACCAGATCATGAGTTTTCACAACATTTCTAGCCCTAGATCTAATTTTTTGAAATTTTTTGGGCCATACTAAATATTTTAAGAATCTATAGGAAAGTTCGCATCACATGGCGCTGCGAACTGGATAATGCAGTCAGGAGATGCGAACACTGGTGCAAACTGGATAATGTAGTCAATCACTACGAACTCTAATGCGAACTGGCTAATACAAAATAGAGTTGTAGACTATGTTGCAAACTCATATTCTGGAGGTTTTGAAGGAATCAATGGTTTCCATATGGGTAGATGAGTATATGACATTCATTGGAAGGTCAGTTGAAATCTGGAGGGACACCTGAAAAAATAAGATGCGCTCAAGGGACACTTCATCAAGCATATCAAATATGTTAAGGAAGTTGCTAGCATTAGCCTAGTTTTTAGCAGTTTGTTATTTTTTGTTGAATAGTTGTAGTTACTCCACCTTCAGGTGTGGGAATCCTATGCAAGAGGGGGAATTTGAATTGTAAAGTTTTCATTGACATCATAGGCTATAAGATGGGAATCAAAAATCATTGAGAAGGTTTGAAGAATGGTAATGAGATACATATTTTTGAGATTGTGAAAGTTACAGAGCCATCTCTAGATTTTTTGTATCAGACCTGAGACATTTTTACTAATAGAAATAATCTCCTTTCATATCATCTTATTTATGTCTTACTCTGATTCTACTATCATATCTATTCTATCTATATTACAATGAAGGTTTTGTTGTGATGTTGTTATAATTTTATTAGAGTTCGTCTTTTGATTAAAAGAAGTTCTTTTCTCAAAAGGTTTTCTTCATATGTATGCTAGTATTTCTTGATGTGAGTGGTAGACATATTTCATTTTCCTCACTAAAGTCTTCCATTTATCCATATTACTCTTTAAACCCTGATCCAAGTTAGCCAAGACCTCATTTTTTGATGCATTTTATCTGGAACTTTCTGTGATTTACACTGTTTTGTTGAGTTTTGATCCATTTGACATATTATCATAAAACTTACCTTAAAACCTATTGATGGGTGTTGATCTTACACTTTAATAGTCAAAGTGTGACTTTCAGTGGTAACATTTTTTGACGCCATTGTCGGGGACAAAGTTGAAGATTTCCCTGGGAAGAACGAAAAATCTTAGCTCCAGTCTTTGATGGTGAATAGAGGTTTTTGACATAGTATTGACTGCACTTTTCACTTGGCAACTCCATGAAATAAAAATCTAGTGGTGACTCCACAATTTCATAATGTCAAAGAAATTTGTTGTTGTTTTGGCTCGAAGGCTTGCACATCTTAATTTTTTTGCAGTTTTTGGTTTCCCACATCCAGTACCTCATATGTCAGAATGGGGATATTTTCTACCTGTATTCAGAGAAAGGATGCAGGTAATCATACACAACATCTCTTTAAGTTTCATCAATGCATGGATCAACTGTATTTTTATCATGAGGATGTATTGATGAAAATGTTCATGCATTCATTAGATGGTGATGCAGGTCAATGGTATTTCTCACTACCTCATTCTAGCATTTCACCATTGAAGGAATTTCACTCATCTTTTAAGGAGCACTATAAAAGGTATTTTTCAGCTGAATTTTTGTTTGAGAATTTTTGTCAGGAGTTTGAAAAGGATATTCAGCATACAGTAAGTGTTTCCTCATATTATAAGGCTGAAACAAATGTTTATGTTGAAGAAATCAAGGAAAACTCATATCTTTCCTTTCCTAGTTTTCCATTGTTGAAAGTAGATTTTGTTGACTGCTCTTATGATCAGGAAAATGGAAAAAATGCAGTAGATGCATCTGTCCTTGTAACAGATGTCTATAAAAATCATTCCTCTGATGATATTGTTGTCCCAAATGTTGACAAAGATCAACCTATCCTTGATGAATATTCTGATGATGAAGAACATATTTTAGTAAAGCACATGCAGAACTCATTAGCATCCAACCAGTATATGGTAATGAAGAAGATAAGCAGGAATTGCATCATCATTTTTCTTTACCACCCATTGATGAGCAGAAAACTCCAAGGATTAGTGAGCTAAAACAACATGTGAGTGGTTATGGATCATATGAGGACTACCATTTTGTTGAAAAAGGATCCTTCACTGAGGAGAAATATTGCCTTCTTAAACAATTGAAAGTGTTCCATGTTCTTCATGATCCAGTGGAAATATGGATGGATTCCTTGCTTGCACAAGTCCCAATTGTTGTAACTCTGGGTATATCTCTTATTTTTAGCAATGAGTGTAAGATTTTCTTGGAACTTTTACTGAAAATATTACCTTCTTTCTGTATTTTCTCAAAGAGTTGCATGTAAGAAGTTATTTTCATCGGTCAGCTACTTTCATGGCTATTGTGGAAGTTTTCTTACACCTAAGAAAATTTGTTAGTTGGTTAGAGTAGGATTATGTATATAAATAAGCTCAAATTATGGGCAAGTGGTTTTCAGTTTTTAGTTTGCAGTAGATCAACAATAATGACCCCATAACCCTTGGAAAAGACACTGAAACTGCTTGTTGTTGGCAGCTCACAGGGAGCATGCCATCCCCTGTGGAGCCAATGTTATCACATAGAGTTGTGGGGGGAAACCAAAAAATAATTTTAGTCTTTTTCTATGATTCATAGGTTATTTTTAGTTCTATATTTTATTCCTAGAGTCGTCTTTCAATATTCAGATTGTTTTTATAAACCCAAGTCAATTTAGCCTTAGTCTAGGATCTTGTGGTTGTGTCCTGGGTTGAGTTTTAGTCATCATGACAAGGAGTGTTAGTTTTCATCAGTCACATCCTTCTAATCACCATCATCACCTTGACATTTCACTTCCATAAGTTGTATGAAGTATCTCTAATTGTTACTTTACCCGTTCATGTTGTCAAATCGGTTTGTGGTTTGAGCACTACCAACTCACTGGGAGAGTTCGCAGCACACTCAAAGTACCCCCTTCATTCAAAATTTACTTTATGACATGACATCGGTTTTTTTTGTTTCAAGGTTTATCTCTAACAACTTACAGGGCTCATAAATATGGATATCCTAATTTTTTCCTTGAAGCACTCAAAATCAAATTTTGGAGCAGGTGTTGCAAACTATGATTGGCATTGCGAACTCCATTGTGAACTGGTTGCAGAGGATAGTTGGCGGTTAGACCACTTGTAGGTGTCCCTGTGAAAATATGAAGGTATCAAAATTCAGCTCCAGGTTACCAGGTACTCTATGAACTTTTACACCTTGCTTTAAGGTCTGGAAAAGGCTGAGTGGTGGTTTCTCTTTGTGGTGCTGCAAACTATGATTGGCGCTGTGAATTCTCTCATTAATCTATTAACAAGATCCAGAACTCCCTTCTCACACTCTGAATATTGTCCCTTGAAGCCATAAGCATCCATGGGTTTACGCTAACTTATCCATTAATCCTTTGCATCATCATCACTTATCCCACATAGATTTTCCAAAACCATTTCTCGGGTGTTGTGAACTTTGTGTGGTCAGCCAGCACTGTGAACTCTTTGTTCTAGCACCCTCTGCAAAAAAATGTATTTTGGAAAATCATCAGTCGTTCACACTCCTAGTTCATATGAATTATGAAGTTAACCCCACTGGTAGCGACTTTGAGTCCTACTTAGAAGCATTTTCACTGTGAGAAGTTTGTTTGGACTTTTTCTCATATTTTCCAGTGGTTATTTACCCTGCTTTTATTTTTCACTTGTAGGTAATCATTAAAGTATTGTGATAAAGTTTTTCCAGCTAGTATTAATGGATAATCAGCAAAAGAAGGCTCATAAAGGAGGGGGCATTGTGAGGAAAGAGCCTTATGATATGCAATTGTTTATTGTAGAACCCTTGATCAGGGAGTTCTTCCAAAGAGTGGGTTGCATTAATTTTTATCACAAAATGCAAAGGGGGCACCCAGAGGTGGCTAGGGAATTCGCACTGAACTTTGATGGAACCAAGACCAAGGTTGGGCTACTAGAATTTGAGGTATCTTAAATGACCATATCAACAACAACAGAGATACCTAATACTAGGGAGAGATGGTTCAAGGCCATGACCTTAAATGTATCCTTCTCCAAATAATTCCTCAAACCAGAATACCAAGGAGACAATTTATCAAAAGGAGTTCCCATAAACCATATGTTGGAGGGTTTTGATAAAATGTTGAAGGTGATTCCAATATACTTTACCTGTGAAGGGCGATTTAACATTATCTATCAATACCATATAAGGCTACTGCTACACTTCACAGGGAAAGATGTTATGAATCTTCCTTTCTATTTGTTTAGAAGTATTAGTAAAATGTCTAACAGGGTCCAGGCTAAATCTAAGGTAGTTGATACAAGTGTTTTCAATTCAGGATTGATAAAGATGTTGGTGATGGAGGAATTAAGAAGGAAAAACATTAACTGGGAGGAATTTATTACTTCTTCAGAATTTCAGCTAAATATTGCTCCAACTCCATAGTCTAAGGTACAAAGCCCTCTTTAGGTTGGCAGGACTATACATTCAGGGATGAACAAGGAAAGGAAGAGCATTAGGACTATTAAATATGATAAAGAAATAAAGGAACATGAAGAAGAAGGAGTACATTATCAGTCTCCACGAAGAGAGGTTTCAACTTTTCCAGCTCCCAGTCTGGTAGAGGCTCCTTCAACTAAAGCTACAAGTTTGAAAGGAAAGAAGTTGGTTTTTCCTTCACCGAGTGCATCTTAGAAGGTCCAATCTAGGAGGCCTCTTATCAAAGCAGCAACCAAACAAGAGATCCCTATGAAAGAGGATGTAATAAGAGCTTCATCACAGAGAAAAGGTAAATCTATAGTTGTTGAGAAGCCTGTTGAAATCATTGACACCACCACTCCTCAGAAGGAGAGCAATCATACTTTTAAAAGGCTCAACAGACAGCTTAAAGAGGCAAGGGATAAAATTGATGAAATGAAGGGTGAGTTGGTTGAAAAAAAGAATCTTAATGGATTCATGGGAATGTATCATGAAATTGTTAGCAAGGACAAATTCATAGCTAATAGGTTTCGACCCCTCCATAGGAAGATCGGAAACTTATACAGACAAAAAAAATCCTACCAAGTTGAGATCAAAAACTTAAAGTCGGAGCTGCAACCCTTTAAAGAGGAAGTAGAAAAGAGAAATTTGGATGTGTTGGCCAAATTTGCATCCAGGAGGAGCTCCAAAGTTAGAAAATGGAAAAATATGAAATACCTTAAAGCAGTATCAGTTTTAAACAGTTCTTGTTTATGCATTTTTATTTTTGAAAATAGTGATGCCTGTGAACTATTTTTTCCACTCATATACCAGATCATGAGTTTTCACAACATTTTTATCCCTAGAGCTAATTTTTGAAATGTTTTGGGCCCTACTAAATATGTTAAGCAGCTACAGGAAAGTTCGCAATGCCTGGCGTTGTGAACTGGATATTGCAGTCAGGCATTGCAAACTCTGCTATGAACTAGCTAATACAAAATAGTGTTGCAGACTATGTTGCAAACTCTTGTTCTGAAGGTTTTGAAGGAATCAGTGGTTTCCAAATGGGTAGATGAGTATATGACATTTTTTGGAAGGTTAGTTGAAAGTTGGAGGGACACCTGAAAAAATAATATGTGCTCAAGGGACACTTCATCAAGCATATTAAATATGTTAAGGAAGTTGCCAACATTAGCCTAGTTTTTAGGAATTTGTTATTTTTTGTTGAACAGTTGTAGTTACTCCCCCTTCAGGTGTGGGAATCCTATGCAATAGGGGGAATTAGAATTCTAAATTTGTCATTGACACCCTAGGCTATAAGATAGGCATTGGAAATCATTGATAAGGTTCAAAGGATGGTAATGAGACTCATATTTTTGAGATTGTGAAAGTTGCAGACCCATCTCTGGATTTTGTGTATCAGACCTGAGACTTTTTTGTTAATAGAAATTATCTCCTTTCCTATCATATTATGTCTGTATTACTTTGATTCTATTGTCATTTTAATGATTCAATTGATCTATTGTATCTATATTACAATGAAGGTTTTGTTGTGATGTTGTTATAATTTTATTAGAGTTCATCTTCTGATTAAAAGAAGTTCTTGTGTCAAAAGGTTTTCTTCATATGTCTGCTATTATTTCATGATGTGAGTGGTAGACATATTTCATTTTCCTCATTAAATTCTTCCATCTATCCATATTACTCTTTAAACCCTGATCCAAGTTATCCAAGACCTCATTTGTTGATGCATTTTATCTGAAACTTTATGTGATTTACATTGTTTTGTTGAGTTTTGATCCATTCGACATCTTATCATAAAGCGTACCTTAAAACCTACTAATGGGTGTTGATATTACACTTTAGCAGTCAAAGTGTGACTTTCAGTGCTAACAAAAAGCACAATATCCTTTCTCTAAAGTTTAATCAAAAAATCAAATGAAAACTAAGAATTTATAATGAATAGTATTTTAGGCCTTCACCTTATATTTAAGTACCAAAATGGTGGAAATGAGGTATAAAGGATAAAGAAATAGGATAAATATATAGGAAAAGAGGTGATCAAAGGATGGTAAAAATAGAGCCGATCATCTTGCCCCCACTAAAGTTGTTGCATGTCCTCATGCAACTTAATCATCAAAATAAAAATCAAAGGAAACAAGATAAGAATAATTCTAATGGATATTACTCCAATTGTAGGGGGTATTACCCACTTCCCCCATCTCATAATAACCACATTTCCTGACAATGTTCTCCAAAAATACTTCATCTTCCTGTGGCTCCCAAGAAAAACAATATTGGTACTTTGTTGACGGATACCAAATGAGTGGAAAATGAAATTGAAGAACAATCCATTGAGTTCCACAATGTTTCAAATAGTCTATACATATCTTTCAATTTTGTTTAAGGCTATGCTAAATTTAGGATATCCCAAAGGTTCACTTTTCTTTTGATCTTCAATCAAACAATCCCATATTCACTAGGAATCCAACAAGGCATTCAACCTCATGTGATTTATGTTGTCTGTACATTTAGAGAGAGAAACTCTCCAAGTCTATTAGAGGTTGGAATAAAATGAATTTGTTTGAGTAAATTTTTATGCTCCAAGAGTACCCTTGGTGGAGAAAAATTTATCCCCTCACTCATAGGTTAGCATGTGCTTCCTCATAATCTATATGGGATAGAAAATTACTCCATTACATATGGTGGCTCATAAATGAAGTGAATTCCCTTAGTTGAACATATCTTACTATGGGATTTGGTTTCCAACATATGTGATTACTTAGGAAAAAATCATGTTTATAAAGCTCAACATTAGATTCCGGTCTTCTTCACTACAGTTAGCATATGCTTTCAGAAAATGTTCAGGGGTCACTATGTTATAGAGCCTCCATAAAGATAGAGATCTCATTTGAAATGATAACCATTTATCTTTCAAGAAAATAGCATAGACTAGAGAGAGGCATCTACAAACCAAGGCTGCATGAACCAAAATACACAATTGTTACTTTTCTTCCTTCAATTTTTGTATCGGTTCTAGATTTTCTTGGATTTCTTTCTATTTCTACAAGCTTCCATTTCTCTTTGGATTCCATATAGAAATTAGTCCATTGTGTTATATACATGCTTGAAATAACAAACTTAATAAAATGGATTTAATTCAAGCATGCTTGAGAATCAAAGTTTCTCAAGTAGTGTTGAAACAAAGTCTGGAATCTAATTAAGACAAAAAAACAAGATGTTGGAATATAGCTAGAAAAGTAAGTAGATCCACCCTTTTGGATTGTGCATTAGTAAATACATTGTTGCAATTGTATAACCATTTTAAAGACATGGTTATGTAGCACTGTGCACATTCTCAAATGCATTTCTCTACCTTCATTGATCGGTAACAAGTCCCTCCATATGGGTTATAATAATTGGGGTTGTCCTTGTAACACGTGGATCTATAGAAATGAACCAATGACACGTGGATCCGTAGCAAAAGGCTTGTATCAATACCTATAGTATGTGCATCTCTTGTGGATGGATTTGCATATTTTTCCAACTAACTCCTTATTCAAAAGACAAATACAAAACACACTATCCTTTCTCTAAAGTTTAATTAGAAAATCAAATGAAAACTAAGAATTCATGATGAAGATTACCTTAGGCCTTGACCTTATAGTTAATTATCAAGATGATGGCAACAAGGTATAAAGGATAAATAAAGATGATAAATATATAGGAAAAGGGGTGATCAAATGATGGTAAAAATAGGCCCATCGTGTCCCCCTTATTGAAGTTGTTGCATGTCCACATGAAACCTAGTAATTAGAATCAAAATCAAAATAAATGAGATAATAATACTTTTGATGGATATTACTCTAGTTGTATGGGGTATAACCCACTTCCCCCATCTCATAATAACCACATTTCCTGACAATGTTCTCCCAAAATACTTCATCTTCATGTGGCTCCCAAGAAAAACAATATATGTACTTTGGTGAAAGACATCAAATGAGTAGAAAGAAATTGTAGACCAAGCCACTGAGTCTCACAATTTTTCAAGTAGTCTATGTGTCTTCCACTTTTGTATAAGTTTGCGCTAAAGTTAGGATATCCCAAAGGTTCTCTTTTCTTTTGATCTTCATCCAAATAATCCCATCTTCATTGGGAAGCTAGCAAGTGACATTCAAACTCATGTGATTTATGTTGTCTGTACATTTAGAGAGAGAAACTCTTTGAGTGTATTGTAGGTCTGGAATAAAAATGAATTTGTTTGCATAAATTTTTATGTTCCAAGAGTACCCTCAATGGAGAAAAATTCTCCACCCTCACCTTTAGGTTAGCATGTGTTTCCTCATAATCTATATGGGATAGATCACTTTTCCATTGTATCATGCGGCTCATAAATTAAGTGAAATCCCTTAGTTGAACATACCCTACTAAGGGAATATTCCAACTTCCATGATTACTTAGGAGAAAATTATGTTGATAAATCTCACACATTAGATTCTCGTCTTCTTCACTATAGTTAGAATATGCTTTCAAAAAATGTTTAGGAGTCACTATGTTATAGAGCCTACTAAAAGAAAAGATAACCATTCCTCTTTCAACAAATGACATAGACTAAAGAGGGACATCTACAAGCCAAGGCTACATGACCCAAATTACACAATTGTTTCTTTTCTTCCTTTAATTTTTGTACCAGTTTTGGATTTTCTTGGGCTTCTTTCTATTTCTACCATAAATACCACCATTTCTCTATAGTTTCCATATAGAAATTAGTCCATTTCTCATCATGTTGTTGATGGCTTATTAATTTTCTTGTAATGAAACCACTCATAAGACAAAATATTTGGCCACCAATATCCATTTCATTTTTCAATCTAATAATTTCAAAGGAGTTTGTTGCATTATCTTCCTCTATATGTGTTCCCATTACTACTACCTATGTCTTTGTTTGGGTTCCTACTTCCATTTCCTTTGTCTTAGTATGGATTCCTAATTCCACTATAACAGCTTTGAAGGTCGGTTTAGTAGAAACAAGCTCTATTGGATCTATAGAGTCATATTTTGGCTTAGGGAAGTGTTAGAAAGCATATCTTCAAATCCTACATCTTCTCCCTCAATACCACCTTCATGTGAAGTAGATGGCAATTGTTCCACACATTCTTCTTCAATAACCTAGGCTAGGGTTTCTAAATTTTCCCTAGGTATACAACATTTGACTCTATCTTAGGCAATGGCCAATTTCAAAAGAAATTTCCTATTCACCTTTCTAAGCCTTTTATTATTTTTCCATAATCTAGAATAAAAGGGTTGAGATCTCCAAAAGGATTTCTAGTGATAGGGGTTATCAGACAAATGGTTGGTGCCCTTTTTTCCCTTTATTTCTAGTTGTGTGTCTTCAATTGTCCCTTCCACAGAATCCAACTTTTTGGTCTCTTCCATAACATCCAATTGTTTTGTCTCTTCAACAGTATCCAACTATTCTATTTCTTCCACAACATCCAAGTATTTTGTTTCTTTCGATGCTTCCACAACTTTACTAGTGTTGCTACATTCTCCTTCCTCCATATGATGTGCTAGTTGTAGTATTTTTCTCAACCAACACAAACCTAGTGGTACATTATTTAAAACCTTTCTTGGAAGCTTCCTACAGAGGGACAAATTCCTACGCATCTTCTTTTCTTGCTTAAAAAAGGGAGAACTTCTCGTAGGATTTTCAAACTCCTCAATTTTTAGATGGATTGGTCCTACTTCATCATCCTCTGATGGATCTATCCCCATTGTGTGAGTATCCTCCATCTCTTTTTCATGTTGTTCCTCTACTACTATTTGAGGTTCATGTTGTGAAACAAAAGCTTCCTAGGTATGACCATGTTGAGAGAGAGCATCCACAATGAGAAATTTAATAAAACCATGATGAGATAAGCTCTTCTTGGGACTTTTACTATTATCTCTCACCATTTTAATGATAATATACAAAGAACAAAGTAAAAAGAAGGGAAGGTTGATGTAGCATTGATGTCTTAAATTGTGAGGATCTTGAAATGATAGAGGTATAGTAAACTAAATTGGCCTTCAAAAGTGAGATACTTCTTTTAAAAAATAGGTAACGTCATCCAATGTGTGGTGCAATGAGGAGAAATTTACCCCCTTCCCTGGGATTTGTAATGTCGCATCCCCTACTAGGAAATCAAGGTGAGCATTAGTAACCATAGTTCAATGCTCAAACCACCACTCACCATCTCTTGGAAGACTTGTAACTTGAGCTATGTGCTCCTCAGTAACATGAATTCAAACCCCATGCAAAATTGTCATTGACAATTGGAAGGACCTAGTGAATTATAATGCCACAATAGTATCAAACCCCCATAGTTTTTCAACATAATTAAGCCATCCAACATCTTGGAAGATATGCATAATGGCCAGGTTGGCATGCAGGAGGTTTATCATTATGGGTTCATGTTGAACTATAGAATCCCCCATTGTAGTGAAGAGGATGATGGTTTCGTGACACTAAAAAACATCCAAATGGTTTGAACATTTGAGGGAAGGTGATAGATAAATTGAAAAAGAATTCACATCACATGAGGTAATAAAATCAACTGATTATGGAAATACTTGTCATTATGATGAGGAGAGGCATTTTTTTAATATGACAGATGTATATGATGTTTAAGAATGTGAACTATCTGGGGTCAGTTATGTGATGGATAGTGCATCATTTAATTTGTATGACTAGATGTGACATGGCATAATTCCCCCCGAAACTCATAGGTTTTACTAACCTCATAAAATAAAGGTTTGAAATTACGACAAGAACCAAAATTCATAGAGGAAAAAGGCTCAAAGGAATTTTTAAAAAATCAAAATAAACATTGATACTAAAGAACCAAGATAAAATGATAATGCACTTGTAATTACTTTAATGGTGGTTGATTTTAAATTTTAGGCTCAAATAGAGTAGTTGTTGGCCCAAAGATCTAGATTTAAAGAATCCATTGCAAATATTTGAAGCAACTGCAAGGGATAAGGATTCACAACAATGGACTAGTGTTGATAAACATGAATGATGAATGGTAACTCAAAAGGACTACATGAAATCATAGCTTCAACATAGAGGAGGCCATGCCATGGGATCCATAGCACTTGAACGGATCTGCTTTAGATCTAAAATGCGCCTCTTAAAGAAAATATTAAAATAGTAAATTATATGTCACCTCATACTAAGTTAGAGGTGTTATATAGTAAAGGCTAATGTATGTATATTGTCTCGTTAATGAAAATTGTCATGTAAGTTGGGTCAATGTAAAGTTAAAAGGTGAAAGTAAAAAATAATAATAAAAGTTTAAGATTCTTATGCACGCAATAAATGATATAGTGTTAAAATATGTAGATTTGTACTATATTTTATTTAGAATAATTCATAATTGAGTAAATGTACTATTACCTTTTTATATACATAATAATAAATTTAAAACTCAAAAAATAAAATTATAATCAAATAATAATAATAAATTTGAATGTCAATTGGGTTTAACTCGAGTGGTTTGTTCTGAGGGGTGTCCCCCCCGCACCTAGGTTCAATTCCCGCAAGTGACATGTTGAGCTCTTAAATGAGAACGTTAACAAAAAAGCCTTGATTTTCTACAAAATCCGGTTTACCCTAGATACCATCCTCCAAATGAGGGGAAGTGCCCAGTGGGTTTTCCTAGGAGTATTCCAAGGAAAAAAAAATAATAATAATAATCAATTTTAAAATAAAAATAATATATATTTCTTATAAAAAAATTATAAAATACATAATTCGTTGTATATAATATAATTGATTAATGAAATATTATATATCACTTATAATATAACTATTTAATTTTTATATAATATATAATATAATTCATTATATTATATAATATATAACAAGTAAAGAGGTATAATATACTATTTTATGGGGGAGGAAGTTGTTGTTGGGGGGTCTACGGCTAGGGTTTCCCTCGCTACAGACCCCTCACTTTTCCTTTCTCTTTTGATGCCCATGCGTGGATTTTCCCAGCATCCTCTTTCTTCGTGAATCCATCTTCTCCTCTGCGTTTTTTATCCGAATTTACGCAGGAATGCAAAATAATACACAAATAACCATAAATACAAAGATGTAGCGAAAATAACACTTCATTTTATTAATATCAAAGAACTGAAATTTGTTTACAAACAGAATGGAAATAAACTAGCTAGGGTGTTGGTAGCTTATCTCTGAGAAGAGATGTGATGGCTACAAACCTCTAAAACTTGTGTTACAATGAGGCTCAAAGGCCTATATATTATTGAGAAACAATGGAAAACCCTAAACATCCAAAAACCTAACCCTAGGAGATGAAACGCCAGAATATGGGCTTCGTCAAGGTAAATTGGTACATCAATTTCCTGGGGTCGTAACTTTGGCATACTATCTTTGTTTCACGCACATGATACATCATTAGAAGTATCTATACAAGGAATACAACTCCTGACAGTGAATATCAAGTCTGGTGTGGACTCGTATTGGTTAGATGTTTGATGCCCAAAAAACGTCGTTTAGGGCCTCAAAACGGCTCTGGAAGTTCAGGACTCGAAAAACTGCCAAAAATAGTAAATTGTGCTACAATTAAGGAAACTAAAAAACTGAAAGAAACAATGGTGGGGTCCAAGTGGAATAGGTGGGTGGCCACCAATATCCACCTGAATCAGTTTTTTCCCTGATTCGGAGTCTATCTTTCTCATTTTTTTCCTGTGGGGAGGTTTCCTATCTTCTCGTCGATTGATCTTCGTGTGCGGATTGGACTACTCTTTGGAAGGAGGTGGTGGTCATCGTTATTGGCTACAGTTTCTCCTAGTGATGCAATGTATGTGACCTGGACCTCTTTCTTTGCTCAGTTTGAGTCTTTTTTCTCGAATTTGTCCTTCCTTTGGGTGGTGATGCGGTTTTGGTGATCGCAACCTTTGTTTTGGGTTGCAGTATGCTTGTGGGTGCGCATGTGAGGGTGTCGCTTGGTTTTACTTTCTTACATCTGTGTATTTCTCGGAGGGGCTTCCTCTACTCTCATGTTGGCGTATATGGTATCTCCATCTGACCTCCCTCTCTGGTATCGGGGTTGTTGTCAGGGTTTGATGCATTCCATGGGCTTCACACTACTGGTTTCAAAGTTTGAGTGTTGAGTCTCAGACTTTTATAGACCAGGGTTTGGAGTTTATGGTCCATCTCTTATTCTTAAGAGGATTAGATTCCTCTCATACCTGGGTTGTCCCACTTGTGGGTTCTCTTTGGAGGTATAATGTGTGTTAGATCTCGGCTTTGGTCTTTAGGGGTTTCTTTCTGTAGTTTATTCTGCTTGTGGCAGTTCGTCCTTTGTGGGTGTGCAGATCTGGGATTGGAACCTGGTGCTTGGTTCTTCCATTTTTATTCCACTCTTGGATTGTTGTTCCTCTCTCTAGTTTATTAGGTTTGTTCAGAGTTTGATGTATGCTTATATCCGGCTCCTATTGGTGGTTATCGATGATTTTTCCTTCTATCTAGCGGGGCTTGTTCCAAAGATTTGAGGTCCTGTCTTGGGTGTGCGGTGTTGTATTCTGGCACTTTGATGTCCTTTGTGAGGGCATGCAGCTTTTGGTCTTTTTGTTGTTGGTTGAGGTCTCCTTCGATGTTGTTTCTATCCAGTTCTGCTAATGTGAGGGTTTTTCATACCACTCTGACCTGGTCCATCCGTCCACCAGGGTTTGTTGGGATTGCATCTTTGGGGTTATTTCTATGACGGGCTCTCTTGACCCAGTTTTTCCAGCCTATTTGGGGTTTCTTCCTAGTTCATGTTTTTATACTTGCTTTTTGGATTTCCAACCAGTTATTTTGTCCCTTTGGGATCTTTCTACCCATGATTGGGTCGTGCTCAATGCACCTACAGAATTTAATTTGGTTCTCTTCAGATGAATAGAATTATTCTTTTTTCTGTGGAAAAAAAAATATACTATGTTATAGAATTTAATTAATTAGTTATATTTTTTTTTCCAAAGAAAAAAAACTTACAATTTTATTAGTAAGAGAAAAAAAATTACATCTGTAGATGCCAATGGAATTCAAAAGGTGTTATCCCATCGAAAAGGTGCACAAGGGCATCCACTTGAAGGATAAAAAATGAAACAAATATTGTATAGCAGTCTATCCCAAGAGACAAGATCTCTGGAAGGGATCAAAAACATGAGTCTAAAATGTTATGGATTATGAAGCTTTGAAGTTGATCAGTTGAATATCTATACAACATCAACATAAAAAGCATTTAATTCGGTCATGGGGAATTTTAATTTGATTTAGATCCAAGGCAAGTGAAGATATTTGTCGGCAAGGTCTTTGCCTTTTCGAAGATTTTCTAGGATCCTTGAGCCATTTCCACTCCAGCTTTTGAGAGATTCTTTGCATCCTGGTTCTACTGCCTGTAAAAATGTGAAAATTCGAGATGAGAGAAGGAACTTGTGATTCTTTTAATCTGATTAAACAGAGGCAAAAGAGTCTAGTTTTGTAGAGAAAACTCCCCAGTCATCCAGTTAATAGTGAGTAGAGAATCCCCATAAATATGGAGGTGACTTATGCCTTTTTCCTTTGTGAGCAGTAGAGTGAGATTAAGAGCCATGATTTCATTGTAATTATTTGTGGCTGGTCCTAGACCAGCTGCAAAAGAATAGGAAGAGATCTCAGATTTTTATATAATACCTCTAGCTACCCCAGTGGTGGGTTGTTCTTCAATTGCCCCATCAAAGAAAGCCCAAAGGAGGTATTTTAGGATAGGTCTATTGATATGAGGGATGCCAAGAGATGGGGATGGGGACTGGGGAAAATATTAGAGGATGGTCATTCTTTGAATAGCACATTGGGTGGGGGATAGGGAGGTGTCTTCAAACAAGGAGTGATATCAGGCCAACCAGATACCTCGGGAAGCAATGAGGGGAAGAGATTTGATGTTCTTTACCGACAGGTTGGTAATCCATGTTTTTAAGGCAGCCTCCACAGAATCCCCAGGCAAGGAACACTCGAGTCTGAGAGTTTGCCTCAAGTTATATAATATAGTATAGTATATATTATAATCCATTAGTTAGTTATAACTTGTTGTAATTAATAAGCTATAATATATTATATATTATATTATTTATTAGAATTAAATAAATTATTAGTTGTAACTAATTAATTAAATTATATAATATTAGTTACAATTAATGAATTATATAATATAGTTAGCTAGTCACAATTAATGAGGTGGCCAACCCTAATCTATAAAGTCAAAAGTATTTTTTGGTTCTGACTAGCACAAAGAAGAAAATCAACATTGCTAAAATACGAACCAACTCCCACGAGCTACATAGAAAAATTGGGCATTGAACAATTCTCAAAACACTATGGGATGTAAGAATCTATCATCTTTTTTACACTAAAATGGTTGAAGTTGAAAAACACTTTATTCTAGAGTGCCTTGCATATACCCAAATTAGATCGCAATTTCAAAATATCTATCACAATATTGACCTTCCTAACCTCCTAAGTCAACAAAACTATGAAGACCCTCGAACACTTCTATCAATGTTTTTTTGGCACATAAATAAGAATATAAAGGAATCTATGTAATATATTACCTTTCTTGAGGTTTGATAGACCAATTCTAGTCTCAATGGACAATTAATCATCATCATCATATATTATATAACATAGTATTATATTATATATAAAAGTTGTTAAAATAATTAACAATTCATTGTTTTATATATTTACATATTATATAATTAGTTATTATATGTCCTTTTCTTTAAATACTTACTAATATAAATGTTTATGGTATTTTGAAGTCTATTGTGATTTGAATTAATGTGAGATTTATTTTCAAAAGCATTAATGGAATTAGTGATAATATAAAATATTCTATATTTAATATTTCGAGAATATTTATCATATCTCAAAATGATCTTACCAAAATATTAACCAAGGTGAGTTTATATGTAATTCACTATTTCCAAATAAAATTATGACACGTAATCATCTTTGACTTTGATGGTTCTAAATCAACCATTATCATTGACCCAAATTCTTGAAATTCTATTGGTTTTTGAATTCCAACTCATCAACCATATTTTTTTATGAGGCCTATTTTAGACCCAAATTTACTCTAATGCAAGATCTTTGTTATACCAACCCTAACATAGCCATCATAGTGACACTGGTAGACTCCTTCGAGAAAGAGAGTGAATGTTGTTGAGTCGCCAAAGTGTCATCTTTTTACCAACATTTTCACTTCACTTTCACTTCACTTTTAACCATATTTCGCTTTCCCACACCCTTACATAAACCATTTTTCATGATTACATGGGTTTTAGACATATTATTTTCCAATGCATCTATTTTAGTGTTTTTGAGTGAATTTATGATTAAATATTGGAAAATGACATGTTTACACTTATATATGAAAGTGGGATGAGTTTCATGATGTTTATATGTGTATTTGAAGACTCCAACCAAGTCAAATTTGACCATCAAGTCTCAAATTCGAATTCTCTCTTCAACCCTTTGAAGATTTGATAAAGATTTGGAGATCTACTCAAGTATCTTGGATGGAGATTAATCATGAAAGAAAGATTTGTGAGAGGATTTGTAGAGATATCACTTGATAGGTGTGAGCACATGGTTGTAACCAAATG
>ML787232.1:313561-327904 GCA_009831015.1 Picea engelmannii
AACACTATTCAATTTAGCCTCCAACTTTACCTCATATCGCACTACTACAGTTTGCACATATAGTGCACAATACCTCATCAAAGTAGCAAGTTCTTAGCTTGACAACTTAAAGTCGTGTTGAGGAGTTCAACACTCTTGTTGCAATTCCTTGGCCCACCAGGAGGCCATATTTTGGAGATTGAGGATAGTCAGGAGATCAAGAAGGGTTCGACAAACAAAATAAGGAAAAAGCATTGATTCCAAAGTTGGGCTTGATGTAAGAATCGAGGAGGCAAGCTTGAAAGGGGAAAGAAGGGGAAAACTTCGAGTTTGAACTTGAAAAAGGACTTAACCTTAGTAGATGAATAAAAACGGACATTTAAAAATTAACTTGAACTCAAACTTCCAGAGAGAAATTTTAATTTGAAACTTAAAAACTAATGTCAGGGAATAACTCAACAAACAAAGGTGAGAAGGGGACCCAATGTGACAAGCATGCCTAGTATGAAAATCATAGTGTGAACCAAGGTTCAAAAAATTAGTTAAAATATTGTACGTTGAGTTTGAAAACAAAATTGAATTGGAAATGGGAAGATAAACAAGCTTTGAATAAAGAAAAAGAACTTAAATGAAAAGACACTCATCGCAAACAAAAGGAAAATCAAACAAAGGAGGAAAAAAGGTGGAAAAAAGGGAGGGGCGACATGATTATCAGACCTAATATGGAAATTGGGAGGAAAGACTAGTTACTCAAGAAAGAAGGGGCCCAATCTAAAGTCGTAGCAAAGTTCAAAAGTAAACAAGCTAAAGAAACCCTTATAGAAGTATCAGATCAAGAAAAAATGAAGCCAAATTGTAATCAAGAGAGTAAAACATGACAAGCCTAATTGACTTATTCATATAAAAGGAATGAAAGGGATCATGTTGCAATGCCATGAGGAAATGAGATCAAATATAAATCAAGGAAGGAGGGGACTCCAAGTAGTGGTCCAAACTTGGGGGGGTGTTGAGGGCTCAATTCTTTAATCGAGCTACAAGGTTGACAAGACAAGCTAGCATGATGTGAAACAAGTCATGGAACACATAGGGCATGTCATGCTGAAATGTAGCTCCAATTTTTTTGAGTCCAAAGGGAATAACATGACACGTGAAATTCCCCCAAAGGGTGGTAAAATTGGTCTTACATTGATCCCATTGACAGATCTAAATTTTAATACACCTAAAGAACCCTTCCATGAAAGAGAGGACCTCATGATCGACATAATCATTGATAACTTTGTCGATGAATTGGGTTGGAAAATTGTTTTTGGGACATTCTTGGTTAAGGTCATATAAATTAGTAGATGTAAATAGTGCCTTGTGTTTTATTCATAGGGATAGTGTTAGAAACCTAGGAGGTATAAGTGATTGGATAGATAAACCCCACATTGTGGAGTTTATAATTTTCTATCTTGATGGCCAATGATTTAACAAGGTGAATAAACATGTGTACATGTGGAATAGGTGATGCGTCCAACCATGTATTGATCTAATATCCATACAATGGTAGGATCAATGCTAGGAATTTCTAAATAGAACCAAGAAAAAATGTCGAGAAACTTTCGGAAGAGTGCTTTATAAGTGGTATGTCAAATAACTACCTTGCTATTAACAACAATAGGGTCTATATTACTCATTCAGTGATCTTTTCAAACCAAGGGTCTAAATGATTATGAAATGTTTTGCATTATTTGTGGAGGCTTTAGATTCTCAATTTCATTGATTTCCTAAAGTGCCTTTTATTTAATGTAAAAATAAACCTTAATCTCCCTAAGAAAAGATTGTAAGTGAGATTACAAATCCTACATTTAATTCATATTTGAAACCATTTCTATGGAAAACATAAAATCATTTAATCGAAACCTGAATATATAAAAATATCTTTACATAGAAGATTTAGATATGCATAAATGAAATTAACTATATAGTCAACTCATAACCAAAAGTGAAGTTACAACAATTAATGATCTGTGAAAGCGATCTACCAAAAACTATTTATGTACAAAAAAGTAGAATAGTGAATTAACTAGAAAACTAAATTTGCATCAATATCAAATAAACTGATAAATTACTATATACAAATGTGAATATTGAAAATCAACTAACTAATACACCACACGTGTTCTTCTAGAGTGGGCCTTTCCTCCATGGAATAGAAGTTGGATTGTAACTACAGTAACAACACTCTAATTCATTACTTCAATCAATTTCATGAAAATTTAGTCCTTCGTCAAACTAGATTATGAATGCAAAATGGAGATGGATATCAAAGTAGCCCTTATTATTATCAATGTACAATCCCCAGAATCATGGGTGATTGTTGTCTGTTGATGTTTCAGCATCGGGCATACATTCTCCAAGATTGGTCATGTTGATTTGACCAAGGGAGGATGATACATTCACTCAAGGGGCCATGCTAATTTGGCTAGTGGTGAATGGCCCCCAAGATGTTGATGTTTCTCCAGTTAACAACATCGAGTAGACATTATCCCAGATTGGTCATGCTAATTTGACCAATGATACATTCACTCATGGGGCCATGGTGATTTGGCCAGTGATGAATGGCCTAGGTGTAGTATTTCTCCTAGTAGTCATGTTGATTTGAAAAGGATTGATGAAGACTCGATATGCTCTCACATTGCTCCAGAGTGGAGTGATATATCTTTTCTAAGGTAGGTTTGAATTGTTTACAAGTCTAGTCTAATGTTGAAGATGTAGGTTTAAGAGACCTCTTGTGATGAGGGGCTTCTCAATGAATCTACTCAAAAATTAGAGCCCTATATTAATTAGACATGCATGTGAGGAGATGACACATCAACAAGGATCATGATCAACTTTTATAGTAAAGAAGAAATGCCAAGAAGACAAGTCAAATCCCATTAAACTATTAAAGAAACCTCGAAAAGCATTAAATGAAATATTGAAGAAAAAATCACAAGTCGGCCCCACAAGTAAATTAAAGGTGACTCAAACTATATAAATAAAGTATGGATCATTGTATTTTGACATATCACAAAGCTCTTCTCATCAAGTGTGCAATTCCCAGTTGTAATTGCAGTTCCAGTTTCCAATTACAGTTGTAGTTGTAGTTTCCAATTACGGTTGTAGTTGCAGTTGCAGTTGCAATTGTCAATTGTGAAAATTTTAAGGTGTGTTATCTTGTCTAGGGTTCTTCCTCATACAAGGGAGAAATTATTTATGTGTTGGGTTTATTCATATTTATGGTGATGTACTTATTGGTTAGAATTATTCTTAAGAAAACTTGTCAAGTTTTCTCCCAAGGCTGGGTTTCCCATGATAAAATCTTGTTTCTACTCTGCATGGTTATCTTTCTATGATTATGTTGTTTCCGCTGCAAATTTATTTTGGTTGATATTTTCAGTGTGTAATTATTATATGATAACACTGGCATAAAATTATGTTTGAAATCATAAGGAAATAATTACCAGATCTGAAAAGTGAAAATTCAACATGGTATCAGAGCTTTATTGAAATTTGTCAATGCACAGTCATAGATCTATTGTTGGATACAACACTAGAAGAGTGTTATACTTTTTATTTTTCTCGCTCTTGTTTTGGGAAGATTAGCGTTGAAGAATGATTAGTCACAACACTAGAAAAGTGTTGTTCTTGTTTTTTTTTTTTGGCTCTTGTTCCGGGCAGGTTACCATGGAAGAATGATTAGTCACAACACTAGAAAAGTGTTGTTCTTGTCTTTTTTTTTGGATCTTGTTTTGGGCAGGTTACCGTGGAGGAATAATAGGTCTGAGATGATGTTTTCCAACCATAAAGAGAGGCCATTAAGCCTCATATTTCTATGATTTCTTCCTTGTTTGGGTAGAGACCTTGATGGGGCATGCCTAGCAAGGTCGCAACCCTGTCTTACACCTTGAGGAGATAGTAGGTCTAAGGAGTAGACCTTGGACATCATTTTTTTTTATTAAGGAGGAAAGAATTTATAGAGTTGCATTTGTGGATGGTCAGGTTCTTGTATGGCCTAAAATATAGAGCATAGACTCAATAGGAGTGATTGGTTTTCAAGAGGGAGGACTATACATATTATCAGGACGTCCAGCCCAGGAATTCATATATGAAATTATCATTTTATGTGAGTTATGGCATCAGATATTTTATCACCTGCATTACAGGGCTTTTCCATTATTAAGAAGACTGGTTACAAGTATTCCAAAGCTCCAAGAAGAGCATGAGGATGTTTGCAAGGGATGTACACTTGGTAAGAATACCAAGGGACCGTATCCGAGAAGTGACAGTAGATCCAAAGAGATATTGGATCTAGTGAATTCAGATGTATGTGGACCGATGACAGTATCATCCTTGGGTGGATTCTTGTACTATGAGACATTCATTGATTATTTATCCCAGAAGACATGGATCTAATTCATGAAAATAAAGGATGAAGTCTTTAGTAGGTTCCAGGAGTATAGAGACAGTTGAGGAGGAGCAGGTGGCTCCACCATTGGTGAGGTAGGTGGCCCCACCAAGTCCAACTCATAGGGAGCCAGAATTAAGAGGGAGTTAGCCCTCGGGATCTAGTAGGGAGGAGCAACCTCCCAAGATAGTCCATAAAAGATCAAACTTCAGAGGAGTTCAACAGGTGCAAAGGGAGCAGATGGCTCCAAACACTGTACAGACTCAGAGGAAGCCAAGTTTCAGAGGGAGCATGCAGACTCGGGATGAGCATGATCTTAGAGAGATTCAGTTAGCTCAGAGGGAGAGTCAATCATTCATAGGGAGTTCCCCCTCAGGTTCATGTGGGAGAGAGAAATATTCCAGGATTGACAAATAGGTGTCATGAGTTGAGGAGGCCAGATAGAAGCTTCAGAGGTAGGATGATTCTAGGGGATGTGAGACTTCCTAGGAGGATCCACTTGTTTCAGTAGGTTTTTCGACAATGACAGAGGAGGCAACCAGTCAAGAAGACTAAGGTATGTAATTTTCCTCAGTCACAAATGGAGCAGTCACTGAGGCAGATTGGACAACATGGTTTCTTTAGTGACAGAGGGAGTTGGCCTCTGAGTTCGAGATGAAGAATATTGGCTTGATGCATTATTTATTGGGATTAGAGGTGTTGTAGAAACTAGTTGAGATCTTCCTTGGACAAGGAAAATATACAGTTGAGATATTGAGCATATTCGGTATGATGGACTAAAAGTCCATGGCTACATCTATGATGGAAAATATAAATAAGTTGAGTGATTCTACTTCAGATTCAGATTTGGTGGATCCTAATATATATAGGCAGTTGATTAGATCCTTGATGTACCTGGTTAACACCAGGCCAAATATTTTCTTTGCAGTGAGCACCCTGAACCAATTTATGGTTGATTCTAGGCGTTTCCATTGGATTGTAGCAAAGCATGTGTTGAGGTACCTATGTGGTATAGTTGGATATGTTCTAACATATGTCTCAAGTGGTGAAGTGGGGTTGCATGGATATATTGATTATGATTGGGTAGGGAGTGAAGTGTATAGAAAAATCACCTCGAGGTGTTGCTTCAGCTTAGGATCGACTATGATATCCTAGATTAGTAGGAAGCATACTTTTGTATCACTCAAACAATAGAAGCGGAGTATATCACAACCAGTGTCGCAAGTCATGAAGTAGTATGGATTAAGAAGCTTCTTACAGGACTATTTGATCAGGAGCTAGAGATGACCTTGATACATTGTGATAATCAAGTTTGTGCCAAGCTTTCAGAAAATCTAGTATTTCATGATAGGTCAAAGCACATTGAGATCAAATATCACTTCATTCGAGACATGGTACATAAGGGATAAGTAAATCTCTAGTACATATCCACAGATGAGAATATTGTGAACATTCTCACCAAACCTCTATCTAGGGAGAAGTTTGTATAATTCAGCAACAAGCTTAGTGTGATGCATAATGTATCCCTCGTTGAGAGGGAGTGTTGATGTTTCAGAATTGGGCAGACATTCTCCCTGACTGGTCATGTTGGTTTGACTAAGGGAGGATGATAAATTCACTCATGAGGCCATGTTGATTTAGCCAGTGGTGAATGGCCCAGGATGTTTATGTTTCTCCAGTTAGCAACATCGGGCAGAGATTCTCCCATATTGGTCGTGTTGATTTGACCAAGGAAGAATGATACATTCACTCATGGGGACATGCTGATTTGGCTAGTGGTGAATGGCCCAGGTGTAGTCTTTCTTCTAGTATTCATGCTTGTTTGACAAGGAGTGAGACTCGAGATGATCTCACATTGTCTACTCCAAGGTGGAGTGATCTATTTTTTAAAGGGTAGGTTTGACTTGTTTACAAGTCTAGTCTAATGTTGAAGATGTAGACTTAAGATACCTCTTGTGATGAGGAGCTTCTCGATGAATCTACTCAACATTAGATCCTTATATTAATTAAATGTGCATGTGAGGAGATGACACATCAACAAGGCTCATGGAAAAATTTTATAATAAAGAATAAATTCCAAGAAGACAAATCAAAGCCCATTAAACTATTAAGGAAACCTCGGAAAGCATTAAATGAAATATTGAAGAAAAAAGTATAATTCATCCCCACAAGTAAATTAAAGGTGACTCAAACTGTATAAATAAAGGTTGGATCATTTCATTTTGACATATCACAAATCTCTTATCATCAACTGCACAAGTCCCAGTTGCAGTTGTGGTTGCAGTTGCAAGTTGAAATTGCAGTTGCAATTGTAGTTGTAGTTGTCAGTTGCAGTTGCAGTTGCTAGTTACAACTACAGTTGCAAATATTGTTGTAGTTGTAGTTTCCAGTTATAGATGCAATTGCAATTTCCAGTTGCCAATTCTGCAAATTTTGAGGTGTGTTATCGTGTCTAGGGTTCGCTATCTTTGAGGGTTCTTCCTCATACAAGGGAGAAATTATTTATGTGTTGGGTTTCTTCATATTGATGGTGATGTACTTATTGGTTGGAATTTTTCTTAAGAAAAGTTGTTGGGTTTTCTCCCAAGGTTGGATTTCCCAGAATAAAATCTTGTGTCTATTGTGCATGGCTATCTTTCTATGATTTTGTTGTTTCCACTGCAAATTTATTTTGGTTGAGATTTTTCAGTGTGTAAGTATTTTATGATAACAGTGGCATACAATTTTGTTTGAAATCATAAGGAAATAATTATCTTTATGAAAATTAAAAATTCAACATTGTCTTATATGCATGCCTTCACATAACAAACTTAATAAAAAGGATTTAATTCAAACATGCTTGAGAATCAAAGATTCTAAAGTAGTTTTGAAACAAAATCTGAAATCTAATTAAGATGAAAAACAAGATTTGGAATATAGCTAAAAAATAGGCAGATCCACCCTTTTGGATTTTATGTTGTCAATATATTTTTTATAATAGTTTTAAAGACATGGTTATGTAGCATTTTTCACTTTCTCAAGTGCAGTGTTGTTCCTTCCCTAATCCATAGCAAGTTCTTACATATGGGCTATAGAAATGGGGGTTGTCCTTAGAACACATGGAACTATAGCAAGGAACCCATGACACGTGGATATGCAGTAGCCGACTTGTATCAATACATGTAGCATGTCGATCCCTTGTAGATGGATATACATCATCTTCCAACTAACTCATTATTCAAAATGCAAATACAAAGCACAATATCCTTTCTCTAAAGTTTAATCAGAAAAGCAAATGAAAACTAAGAATTCGTGATGAAAATTACTTTAGGCCTTGACCTTGGATTTATGTAGGAAACAAGGTATAAAGGACAAATATTTAAGAAAAGGGGTGATCAAAGGATGGTAAAAATAGAGCCCATCATCTCCCCCGCATTGAAGCTATTGCATGTCCTCATGCAATTTAATCATCAAAATCAAAATCAAAATCAAAGCTAGAAACAAGATAAGAATACTTTTGATGGATAATAATCCAACTATAATGGGTATGACCCACTTCCCCCATCTCATAATAACCTCATTTCCTGACAATGTTTTCCTCTTCATGTAGCTCCCAACAAAAATAATATTGGTACTTTGTTGAAGGACACCAAATGAGTGGAAAATGAAATTGTAGAACAATCCATTGAGTTCCACAATGTTTCAAATTGTGTGTGTGTGTGTCACTTTTGTTTAAGGCTATGATAAATTTTCCAAAGGTTCTCTTTTCTTTTTATCTTCAATCAAACAATCCCATCTTCATTGGGAATCCAACAAGGCATTCAACCTCATGTGATTTATGTTGTCTGTACATTTAGAGAGAGAAACACTTTGAGTCTATTAGAGGTGGGAATAAAACAAATTTATTTGAGTAGATTTTTATGCTCTAGAGTACCCTCAGTGGAGAAAAAATTATCCCCTCACTCATAGGTTAGCATGTGCTTCCTCGTAATATATATGGAATAAGCATTTCTCCATTACATGTGGTGGCTCATAAATGAAGTGAACGCCCTTAGTTGAACATATCTTACTAAGGGATTTGGTTTCCAAATTATGTGATAACTTACGAGGAAATCATGTTGGTAAAGCTCCATATTAGATTACAGTCTTATTCACTATAGTTAGCATACTCTTTAAAAAAATGCTTAGGGGTCACTATGTTATAGATCCTACCTAAATCTAGAGATCTCATTTGAAATTATAACCATTTGTTTTTCAATAAAATGATGTAGACTAGAGAGAGGCATCTACAAACCAAGGCTACATGAGTCAAATTGCACAATTGTTGTGTTTCTTCCTTAAACTTATGTACCAATTATAGATTTTATTGGTTTTATTTCTACTTCTACAGGCTTCCATTTCTCTCTGGATGCCATATATAAATTAGTCCATTGTCTTATATACATGCTCGATATAACAAGCTTAATAAAAAGGATTTAATTCAAACATGCTTGAGAATCAAATATTCTCAAGCAGTGTTGAAACAGAGTCTAGAATCTAATCAAGACAAAAAACAAGATGTTGAAATATAGCCAAAAAATGGTAAGCCCATGTTATGTATAAAACCCCTTATTAATCCCTAGATGTTGAATTATTACATTTCTAGTAGGCCGGCTAGAACCCTTCATTGCACCCTTTCATCATAAGTGTACCCCTTTGTCTCCTATACATATCAACGAGATCTAGTATTAGGATCATATTATCTCATCTCATATTGTATTTTGAAGTGGATGTATGGTAAAAGGATGTTTTCCCTCAAAGTGTACTGTAATTATTTACTTTTCATCATTTTTAAGGCGTTGGATCATAACATTTGGTATCAAATCTCATTAATCCTAGGGTTTTTCTCCTCCAAGAATGGCATCTTAGAATTTTTGTTGTAAGTTTTTTTCTGGCATGATTCAGACCGTGAAACTTGGAGGTTATTCAGAGGACATATCAAGGTATATATGATAAAAATTCCATCTTCTGGGTAATCTTACATTCGTCGATACACCCTATGGAAGATAGGGTATTTGACTAGTCTTATTAACTAGTCTCAAATAGGTGTTCCAAGTAAAATAGTCATATATTGTTCAGAGAGGATCCAAATCGAGTGATACTAGTTGCATTGGAAAGAGGATAGTCTGTAGTATTTTTGGTACAAGTTTCATATTTGGATATCAAATATTTTGCGTGGGGAACGTTGTACAATTTCTCTCACCTGGAAAGGCCAAAACTCAGCAAGGTGTGGGGAAGTTACCCTAACTTCCACTTGGAACATCCAATTTTGATCAGACCTATGGTATTGAATAAAATACATTTCATAGTACTACAAGTCAAAAGTTTAGACTCGGAGGGGCCGAAATTTCATAAATACATCATAAGGAAGGTCGGCTAGGAGGACATCCTCCAAATTAAGGGCTAAAAAGGTACATAACTTACAATTGGCATAACTTTTTATTGGAAGATACATTTTTTGTGATTCAAAATTTTTAATAAAGAGGGGAACAAGGATAATTATTATTTTCTTACATGGCTCCAAAGGCTCCTCCAAAATTTACTTCACCAGCTAAACCTCCAAAAAGATCAACCATGACTCAAGATGAAATCGACGAGATTTATCATGAGATGGAAAAGATGATCACTAAAATAGAAAACAAGATGGATAAGAAGATGAATGAGAATTAGAATGAGATGAAAATAAATATGAAATAAATGGAAAATAAGAATGACATGAAAAAGAAGATGGATGAAAATAAGGAAGAAATACAAAAATCTATGAAGGAATTGCAAAATTCATGTCTTCTTTGATCATTCAGACTCTAGATGAAAAACTCCCTAAAGAGGATATCAAAAATTCCAGGAACCCATGAAAACAAAGGTAGTACTCATGTTGAACAACCTATCAACAATAAGAAATTCTCAACTGGACTTAACTCTAATAGTGAAGTTAATTATGGTGGGGGTCCTAAATTCAACCTTCCCAAGATTGAATTAAAGAAGTTTAATGGAACAAAGGTCTTTACTTGGGTAAACCAAATAGAGAAATATTTTGAACTACATAATATTATGGATGATAAGAAAAGGATTCACATAGAAACTTTGAACTTTGAGATAAAATTGTATCAATGGTACCAATGGATAGTAAAAAGGCAGCCCACTTTTTATCATTATACTTGGGTTTTATTTACAAGGGACTTAGAAGCACAATATGGGAAATTTTGGGAACATGACTACTTCAATAAATTGAAAAGAATCAAGCACTTAGGGGATATTGAAGATTATAATTCGGAATTCTAGGTATTGGCCACAAGGGTGGATGACATAAGTGATGGATAATTGTTGCAAGCTTACATGGGTGGATTAAAAGAGGAAATTAAACATGAGATTTTCTTAAGATACCCTAAAAATGATATGGAAGTTATGCAATCTAATCGTCATATTCAATCCAAGAAAAAGGCTACACACAAATCTACCATTGTTGCACACAGGGAGGAGAGATCATTTTGGGGTTCATAAGACAATTGTACCTCAATCGAAAAGGTTAACACCTCAAAAAATGGATGAAAGAAGATAAAAATGACTATGTTTCAATTGTGACACTAAGTATAGTAAGGGTCATAAATGCAGTGAGAAGAAATTATTCTACATAGACTGTGAAGAGGAAGAAGACCGGGAATTGGAACTACCACGAGATCTAGATATAGAAGAGACTAATCCAACAATATCCTTTCATGCATTTGCTAGCATCAATACTCCACAAACCCTCAAGATACAAGGATACATCAAAAAGAAAAAGGTAATTGTATTGATTGATTCTGGCAGTACCCATAATTTCATCAATTACATGGTAGCAAAAGATCTCAATTGCTTTGTATATCCTGCACCAGAGTTTCAAGTAATGATTGCATATGGAGGTACCATAAATTGTTCAGGGAAATTCCATAGTATTAAGATCATCATGGGGGATTATTTTGTGGATAGCCCCATTATTTCCATCCAAATGGGTGGTATCAATGTTGTATTAGGGGACCAATGGTTACAATCATTAGGAACAATGGAATTTAATTTTCAAAATCTTTTCATGAACGTTTCCTCGGATGGAAAGGAAATTGAGCTTAGAGGTATCCAAGGTAATCCCTCTGAAGTCATAATCTATAATAGCATGGAAAAATTACCCAAAAAGGGACACCAAGGTGCAATTTCACAATTGTGCTCACTTGATTTTCAAACATCTATAGCCCATGTTCCATAAGATCTCCAAATAATTATCAACAATCACTCCAAAGTATTTGGTGAAATTCCTAAGGGTCTTCCACCTGCTCGAGATCATGACCATGTTATTCATTTGCAACTAGGAATTGTACCACCTAACATTAGGCCTTACAGGTATACATATGCACAGAAGAGTGAGATTGAGTGCATGATCCAGGAAATGTTAGAGGTTGGAATCATTCAACATAGCCAAAGTTCTTTCTCTTCACCAGTGGTGTTGGTTACAAAAAAGGATGGTTTGTGGCATATGTGTCTATATTATATACAACTAAACAAAATGACCATCAAAGTTAAGTTTCCTATCTATGTCATTGATGAATTATTAGATGAATTGCATGGAGCAAAATTCTTTAATAAGTTGGATCTTCATTCATGATATCATCAAATCATAATGAGGTAGGAAGACATTCCTAAAACAACTTTTAGAACACATGAAGGTCATTATGAGTTTTTGGTTATCCAATTTGTTCTTACTAATTCACCTTCAACATTTCAAAGCTTGATGAATTATATTTTCAAGTCCTTCCTTGGAAAATTTGTGTTAGTATTTTTTGATGGCATACTAATCTACATCAAATCTTTGGAAGAGAATGTACAACATGTTGGCAGAGTATTACAACTATTGGAAGAACAACAACTTTATGCAAATCCTTCCAACTGTACCTTTGGGGTTCAATAAGTGGAATATTTGGGTCGTATTGTATCTCATGAAGGTGTAAAAGTGGACCCTAACAAAATTAAAGCTATGAGGGAATGGCCAATTCCCAAAACCTTGAAGAAAATTAGAGGATTCTTAGGATTGATAGGTTATTACCGCAAGTTTGTCAAGAACTATGGTCAAATAGAAGCACCTCTAATAGCATTATTAAAGAAGGAATCATTTTCTTGGACCGAAGAAGCAACCAAATCTTTTGAAAAACTTAAGGAGGCTATGTATACAACTCTCGTCTTAGCCACACTTGACTTTAAAAAAACATTTATTGTGGAGAGTGATGCCTCAAGACATGGAATTGGTGCAATTTTAATGCAAGAAGGAAGGCCCCTTGCCTTTGAAAGTAGCCAACTTAAAGAAAAAACTTAGTCAAACCCATTTATTATAAAGAAATGTTGGTCATACAACATGAATTTCAGAAATGGTGCCCTTACCTAATAGGAAGACACTTCAACGTAAAAACAGATCATGATAGTTTGAAGTACTTATTGGAGCACTGATTATCTTCAGAAGAATAACAAAAATGGGTTACAAATATGTTGGGTTATGACTTTGAAATTATCTACAAAAAAGGGAAACATAATGTTGTGGCAGATGCCCTTTCCAGAAAAGAAGAAGAAACAGAAGGTTCATTATGTGTTATTTATATTTTGTAATCTGATTGGGTGGAAGAAGCAAGGATAGAATGGAAGCAAGATCATTCAACAACTACATGAGAACCCTAGTTCAGTAGATAATTTTGTATGGAAGAATGATTTTCTATGGTATCATGATCGCTTATATTTATGTAAGAACTCCCAACTCAAACAAAAAGGTCCTTATGGAATTGCACACTTCTCCTATCGGGGGGCATTCAGGATTCTTGAAAACATACCATGGGATCAAGAAGGATTTTTTTTTCTGGGAAGGTCTTAAAAATGATGTTCAAAATTTTGTGTATGAATGTTTGGTATGCCAACAAAATAAGGGAGAGACAATCAAGACTCCATGTCTCCTACAACCATTAGCTCTACCAAGCCAACATTGGGAAGAAGTTTCAATAGATTTTATTACAAGTTTACCTAAATCTGAAGGAAAGACTGTCATCATGGTAGTAGTGGATCGACTAACAAAGTATGCCCATTTTTTCTCTCTTTCTCATTATTTTAAAGCAATTTAAGTAGCTACAACATTCATGGAAACAATTCAAAAACTACATGGAGTCCCCAAGATTATTGTAAGTGACAGAGATCCGATTTTCACGGGAAATTTTTGGACTGAATTATTTTCTTGTTTGGGTACTCAATTGGCTCATAGCTCATCTTACCACCCTTAATCCAATGGGAAAACTGAGATTGTGAATAAATGTCTAGAAGGATATATCTGTTGCTTTTCATCTCATAAACAAACACAATGGGTCAAGTGGTTTCCCTTGACGGAATGGTGTACAACACATCCTTCCATACTTCATCAAAAATGTCCCCATTTCTGACACTTTATGGATAGAATCCTCCATCCATCACATCACCCTTGAAAGGGAATACAAAGGCTCAAGCAGTGGAGGACCACATAGGGAACCAACAAGAGGTCCTAAAATATTTGAAGGACAACTTCGTTATGGCACAAAATAGGATGAAACAACATGTAGATCAACATCGCAATGAAATGAAATTTGAAGTGGGGGATTGGGTATTTCTAAGGATACAACCATACAAACAAATGTCCCTCAAGAAACAAAATAAGGACAATAAATTAGAACCCAAATATTATGGTCCCTATAAGGTTTTACAAAGGATTGGAAGTGTGTCTTACAAATTTGATTTGCCTCCATCTTCATGTGTACATCCAACCTTCTATGTTTCTTTCTTAAAGAAGGTCATCGGAAACAAGATCCTAGTCCAAAATATTTTACCAGCGATCAATGAATAAGGGAAAATCATACTAGATCTAGAAACAATCTTTGAAACAA
>ML787232.1:327954-382295 GCA_009831015.1 Picea engelmannii
ATATATATATATATATATATATATATATATATATATATATATATATCAAGGAGATCTAGTATTAGGATCATCTTATCTCATTTCATATTGTATTCTGAAGTAGATATATGGTAAAAGGAGGTTTCCCCCTCAAAGTGGAATGTAATTATTGACTTTTTATCAATTTTAAGGCGTTGGATCATAACAAAAAAGTAGGTAGATACACCCTTTTGGATTATGCATTAGTAAATACAATGTTACAATTGCATAACCATTTTAAAAACATGATTATGTAGCATTTTGCACATTCTCAACTACATCGCTCTGCCTTCATTGATTTGTAGCAAGTCCCTCCATATGGGCTATAGCAATTAGGGTTGTCCTTGGAACATGACGACCTATAGAAATGAACCAGTGACACATGGATCTGCAGCAACAAACTTGTAGAAATACATATAGAGTTTGGATCCGTTGCAGATGGATCTGCATCATCTCCCAACTAACTCCTTATTGAAAATACAAATACAAAGCACACTATCCTTTCTCTAAAGTCCAATCATAAAATCAAATGAAAACTAAGAATTCATGATGAAGATTACATTAGGCATTGACATTATATTTAAGTATAAAACTGGTGGCAACAAGGTATAAAGGATAAATAAAGATGATAAATATATAGGAAAAGGGGTGATGAAAGGATGGTAAAAATAGATCCCATCATGTCCCCCGTGCTGAAGTTGTTTCATGTCCTCATGCAACCTAATCATCGAAATCAAAATAAAAGGAAATAGGATAATAATATTGTTGATGGATATTAATCTAGTTGTAGGGGGTATGACCCACTTCCCCATCTCATAATAACTACATTTCCTAACCATTTTCTCCCAAAATACTTCCTCTTCATGTGGCTCCCAAGAAAAAAAATACATATACTTTGGTGAAGGACGTCAAATGAGTGGAAAATGAAATTGCAAACCAATCTATTGAGTCCCGCAATGTTTCAAGTAGCCTATGAGTCTTTAAGTTTTGTTTAAGACTATGATAAAGTTAGGATATCCTAAAGGATCTCTTTTCTTTTGATCTTCAGCCAACTAATCCCATCTTCGTTGGGAAGCTAGCAAGAAAAATTCAACCCCATGAAATTTATGTTGTTTTTACATTTAGAGAGAGAAACTCTTTTATTCTATTGTAGATTTGGAATAAAATGAATTTGTTTGAGTAATTTTTTATGCTCCAAGTGTAATGAACCCAATGCTTAAGATATCATAATAGAACAGAAGTACACACCATGTGCATCAATGTGAGCATGGATCACAACTCCAAGATATATAAGTTACACAATAACTCCTTAAGTAATAGGAGAAAATCCTCCACATAACCAAATACATTCATAGATCACAATTCACATGTCTCAAATAACGAATACATGATCTCAATATATACCTATTCATACATTAAACATAAAGCCCCTTTATTATTAGGTCAACACTATTACATATATATTTACACATTACATATACATTTATCCCCATGTATGCCCCCCCTTGGGGTCATATCATATACATTTAACCCTGTATATCCCCCCTTTGGGTCATAACATAGTACCCTCCTTCAAAAATCTTTGTCCTCAAAGCTTTGAAATTAAAGGCTTCAAAAATATTTGTCCTCAAAGCTTTGAAATTAAAGGCTTCACATGTGATGAAACAAATTAATATGATTTTCATATGTTTCTGCTTTGTTCTTTCCATTGATGATGATCCATCCATCCAAAATTAATTATTTTTGGTCATAATCCTTGGCGGCTAGTTGTTGCATAATTTTCTTTCCTTTGATTCTATGTATTGTTGTTTAAGCTTCTCCAAATTGTAGTAGATGTTGGTCTATGATAATATATTGTTGGATAATGGTTTTTTGATGCCATATTCCATGAATATTGATGAGTATTTCATCTTCTTCCTTGATAATGTTGATATTGATCTTCTTTCCTTCCTTGAAATCTTTCTTGTTAATGAGGGTGTCGATATGGCTTCACATTTGATGGTTTTTCCTCACTCTACAAATGCATTTCATCTATCTTCTTTTCAGATACAATGGCATCCTCTATCCTCTTTGCTTGCGCTTTGATTACTCTAGCCTTGGAGATAATACCCTCATATTTTGCATGTACATCCTCTAGATGAAGTTCAACTTCTTCAAGTATCTTTTGGTGACCTTCTTGAATCTTGTCTTCTTTCTCCTTTTGAAGCTGCAATGTCACCCCATTTATCAAATTCTAACTTCCTTCTTCAATTCTAGATTGCATTTCATATTTTACCTCATCGGTATTTAGGGATTCCTCAACCTTCTTTTAAATTTCCTCTTCAACTCTTTTGGTAGTTTCTTCATCTAATATCATTTGTTTTTTATTTATTTTGGCAATGCTTCTTTTATTCTTTCAATCTCTTAATCTCATCCAATATTTTTTAATTATGGTTTCATAATATACATCTCTCTTCATCTTTCTTTTTCAATTCTTCCTTTGACTCGTCCTTTTCCCACTTCCCTTTGCTACTATTTCCTTGTTTTAATTTTTGAACATCCATCTCAATGAGTGTTTCATTAAGGTCTCATATCTTAGATATATAATCACTCTTCTTCTTTATCTCTTCTTTTTCTTCTTTTAACTCCTCTTTAATTTTATACATCTCCTCCTTTTTTGTATCCTTGATCCATTTATTTGAGAAGAGTTCTTCAAATTCTTCCCATGGAATTTTCCATTTATTATCCTTATCAATACTCATCCACCAATTCCAAGATTCACCAAAAAAATAATTTCTTACCCTTGAGGTATTCAAATCATATTCCTTTTCCATCCTCAACCATTCCATAGGATTGATTTCATCTTTATCTCCATCTCCTGTAAATTGAGGTATTGTCATTGATTCTTAACTGAGTTATAACCAAAATCCTCACTTCCAACCTCAATATATTAGGAATAATGATATAAAATAGTTATAATACTTGTTCCAATATAATATTCTATTTTTTCTCTTTCTAGTGGATTTTTAATCATCTCAATCAGACATTCCAATCAAAAGTTATGATAGTTTTAAGTGAACATACCTTTGAAACCCTAAGTTGGTGTTTGTCCTCTTGCCTGAACTTCCTTTTGAAGTATTCCTGAAATTTTGGCCCCTATGAGTCTAAAATTTTGAACTTTAGTACTATGAAATGTTTTCTCTGCAATGCCATAGGTCTGACCAAAATTGGATGTACTAAATTAAAGTTGTGGTAACTTTCCCAAACCTTGCTTATTTTTGGCCTTTTCGGAAGATTGAACTTGTACAAAATACCACACGTCCAATATTCAATACCTGATTCTAAAATTCACACCCAAACAACTACAGACTGTTGTCTTTCCAATTAAATTGGTCTCACTAAATTTGGATCCTCTATGAAGAAGATATGATTTTTTTACCTGAAACATCTATTTGAGATTATTTATAAGACTAGTCAAAAACCACAGCTTCCACAGGGTGTATCTCTGAAATTAAAATGACCTAGAAGATCAAATTTGTTCCACAGGTACTTCTCTATGTATTTTAAATATCCTCCAAGTCTCACTTTCTTTAGTGGCCCTGAAAAAAAGTTATAGCTAAAATTCCAAGATGATTTTCTTGAGGGAGGAAAACCATATGATCGATGCTCTAATACCAAATGTAATGAACCAAATTCTTAAGATATCATAACATAATAGAATTACACACCGTGTACAAAAGTGTGAACATGGATCACAACTCCAAGATATATAAGTTACATAATAACTCCTTAAATAATAGGAGAACCTCCTCCACATAACCAAATACATTCATACATCACAATTCACATGTCTCAAATAATGAATACATGATCTCTATATATACCTATTCATACACTAAACATCAAGTCCCTTTATTATTAGTCCAACCCTATTACATGTATATTTACACATTTCATGTACATTTATCCCCATATATTCCCCCCCTTGGGGTCATATCATATAAATTTAACCCTATATATTCCCCCTTTCGGTCATAACACCAAGAGTACCCTCGGTAGAGAAAAATTATCTCCCCTCACCCATAGGTTAGCATGTGCTTCATCATAATCTATATGGGATAGATCATTTTTCCATTGTATCGTGTGGTTCATAAATGAAGTGAAAGCCATTAATTGAACATATCCTACTAAGGGAAGATTCCAATTTCTGTGATTAATTGGGAGAAAATCATGTTGATAAAGCTCACATATTAGATTTTTTTATTCTTCACTATAGTTAGAATATGCTTTCAAAAAATGTTCATGAGTCACTATGTTATAGATCATGTTAGCAATCTGTAAATTTGTTCGGCTGATAAAACAAACGACAGAGGTAACCTACAAACCAAATATAGAGATGGGTACTAGCCTACTCAGCTCAGATAGGGCTCTCTCATGTCACTTGATCTTTAACATATGAGTTTTCTTTAACAAATCAATGGTTAGGTTTTTTTTCTTTGAATGGTTTTTTATAATTTTGCCGGCAATGAAGGGGAGGGACACATGGGGCTATGGAGTCAAACTTCTGAAAACAAATGGAAGCAATGACTGGTCAGTTTAACTCTCCATAGGATAAAGGCTAAATGAGGCAATGAATCTGAGTTATATATTGTAATTTGCAGAGTGTAAGAAGAAAGGAAAAACACATAACTGCATCTGAGCATTAAATGAAATGAATTATGACTTAGTTAGGAAGAACTTAACATAGTTCAAATTTCTTCAGCCGAGAGAATCACAAGATTAATTATGGGCCTTTAACTATCCAATTTAAATAGAAGACAGTGAAAATGTAATTTAAGCACACAGGAAATACATACGAAGAAAGAAGACGAAACTCAGGCCACCGCCATTAGAATATTTTCATGGAAATTTCAGGACATCTGCATGTGCATTCTATTCAGCTTCAAAAAATTACATTCAAGTTCCAAATAGCTAAAATTGTGCCCTTGCACTTCTACCAACCCCTAATACATTTGAAACTCCTAATATTTATACAAGCTGAGTTCCTTCGGTTTGAAACCGATTATAATGATATGAAAGAAATGTTTTGGTTCTGAAACCGATTGCAATGATAAGCAAGAAATTATTTCGAGATCTGGATTCTGGCTCCCTGGCATTTCGGTCCCTTTCTTCGCCACTTGTCTTGCTACTGAGGTTATGATGGGATCCATGGTTGTGATGAAAAGACTTGGAAGTGAGCGGAAATGACATGCAGTTGGTGTATTGTTGAGTTGCAAGTGGAAGATGGTGTTCACACCAAGGTTATGACGATCCAGTGTTCAAATAATAATCCAATAAAATAAACAACTAAAAATCCCTTTACTTTTCTATTTTGCGGGGGCACGAGGAAGTGGTTTTGAGGTAACCCACCTTTCGTCCCGCAGTGCACCTAGTGATGCCACGTACCCCCGAGATAAAATCATGGTTTAAATTACGGGAGCTCACTTCAAAAGTAAACTCCATGCAACTTCACCCCCCACAATCGCTCTCAACCATTGATCTTGTTGCAATATGTGATCTGGTTAATCCTTCTATTTTAGCGCCACGTTGAAGTTTACCTGTCTGCCAACTCCATAATCCTTTTAACCAAGTTTAGAGATGGCGCCAATTTTGGCATTTGAGAGCTTTGAATACTGAGCAGGAATACCTCTCAAAGGACGATCTCCTGAATTTGATGTGGTGGTCAGACATCATTGTGCTGACATGTCATGGAAAGAAGGGTGACACGTGTCACGTGGAAATGGACGAATGATGCAACCAAATGACCAGAAATGAGTGCCACATGTCATGGTTGATGAGTGTGCCCCTTGTCTCAACTGATGGTTTCCACGTGCTTCGGCACTTCAGACTTCGAGAGTTTTGGATTGTGAAGCATGAAGTTCTCTCGGAGTAGTACGGGCCCGATTGACGTGGCAGTCTCTTGTCACTTCAAGACTTCGGGACTTTGACACTTCGAAAGTTTTGGATGGTGAAGCATGAATTTATCCTAGAGTAGTACAAGCCCGATTTACGTGGTAGTCTCTCGTCACTTCAGGGCTTCATGACTTCGGCACTTCGGGAGTTTTGGATTGTGAAGTATGGATTTCTCCCAGAGTAGTATGGACCCGATTGACGTGGCAGTCTCTCGTCACTTCGGGACTTTGGGACTTTGGCACTTCGAAACTTTTCGATGGTGAAGCATGAAGTTATCGCAGAGTAGTGCGAGCCCAATTTACGTGGCGTCATTTCGGCACTTTGGCACTTATGTTTGGTCGCTAAGCCTTGCACATATTTGAAACTCTGAATGCGCGAGAGTCGTTAACCTAAATTGTACATGAGATCTCCACCTTTGAAAATTGAACCTGTATGCTTGCTTGTATTTCAAGGCCAAAATGGACTGCTCTAAATGATGCATTTTTTCTCATGGTTGTTCCCTGTGCATACAACATACTTGATCGACCTGTCGTAAGCTCAATTAATGGAAAACAAGATGACAAGAGATTCAAACCAAATCACGATATGTGTTTACCCTTCAAGAGAAACATAAAAACTTTGTGCAAAGAATTAGCCAAGCAAGACAATAAGGAAAACCAAGTCATTGAACAAATGGGAAACTAGCTTGACCAAATTTAAGAGGAAAGATTTCTGGGAAGGCATGCGGAAAAGAGAGAGAAGGGGAAAAGGTGCAGACTTAGGTATTAACATGGGGGACATGACTATTTGGATGATTAGTTGAGTGAAGGATTTAGGTGATGGGAACTTGACAGAGCTGGTGAAAACGTTTTTAAAATCTGACTGGAAAGATATCACAAGGACAAGATGTTTTGGAAAAATTAATACAAATTAGCATGTGATAACATTAGCTCCAACGAGGATGTTATCCTCCCAGTGAGGTAGCAAAGAACTCGTAGACTCGGTGTCTGATCCATTGGGATGCTCCCAAAACATGTGTGTAACCTGCTCTGACCTGTCACCAGTGTCCACTGAAAACCCAAGTCTGTACATTTCTCTCAACTGAAAACTAAACGTTAAATACACTTCTACAATATAGATGTACAAACTACTGAAAACCCAAACTGAAAATTTCTTGACCAACAATCTTATTTATGAAACTTTGTTCACATAACTCCAATTATTCTCAGCATAAACTTAGGACCTTTGCCTCAGGCTTCAATTTTCTTCTGATTTGATTTCAAATGCTACAACTGAAAAACAAAAATGGTTATATGCAATGAATTAGAAAGGGTGAAAACTTCTTTAAGCGAGATAATGCTTGAGAAACCTGCCAACAACGAGATCTCCATTATGTTCCTATAGCAGATGAGCATTATTTCCATGATATGCCACAATTTTGAAAGGTCCCAGCCACAAATGGTCGAATTTTCCATGCTTTCCTCTGTCTTCATTTATGACATCCCATTTCAACACCAAATCCCCCACTTTGAAATCATCTTCCTTAGTATGCCTGTCAAAATCCCTTTTAATCTTGTCTTGGTGTAGTTGAGAGTTGTTGAAGGCTTTCTCTCTTTTTTGTTGGACATTGATTAGTTCATTTGTCCTCCTTTGAGTGGCATCTGGTTTAGCATCTTACTCTTGTAGCAATCTCTTCACTGGAAATCCTAATGAAGTAGGAAAAACTGTCTATGTGCCATACACAATTTGGAAGGGTGAAGTGGAAATAGACCTTTTAGTAGTGATCCTGTCAACCCATAACGAATGGATAAGATTCTTGTGCCACACCTTTTTGTTATCTTGCAGCATTTTTTGATAATTATGGTCAAGCTCTTATTGGATGACTCAGGCAACCCATTACCTTGAGGGTAGTAACTTGTGGAATGGACAAGAGTTATATTGTAATCACTACAAAATTTTTCCATCTTTTTGGACTTGAATGTTGTTGCATTGTCAGTAATGATTTTAATTGGACAGCCAAATCTAGAAAAAATATTGTTCTTCAAAAACTGAATGATAACAGTATATGTGGCTTGCCTTGTGGGGATTGCTTCAATCCACTTGGTGAAGTAATATGTGGCTGCCAGTATCCACTTGCATTGATATGAGGACTGTGGATGAATTTATCCTATGAAATCAAGGCCCCATTGTCTAAAAGGTGATTCAACAAAGATATGCTTCAAGGGAAAAGGTTGTAGTTTTCTCTTTCCATCAAAAATTTGGCATTCATGACAGCTTGAAACTTCTTTGTAAACATCAGAAAAAATGTTAGGCCAATATAACCCATCCCTCAGTATCTTGTGCATGGTAGTTTTCCAATAATGGTGTCCTCCACAATCACCTTTATGAAACTCTCTGATGTTTTTTTTCTACTTCTTCCTCTAGAAAACAACTTAGCAAGATTCGTCTAGGATCCTTCCAATACAGAGATTGATTTAGAATACAAAAATTTATTGCTTTTAGCTTGAAAAACCTGGCCTTGGTTTTGATCAATTTAGGAGGATCCTGCAAATTTCTCAACACATAAATAATGTCAGCATACCATGGGGAGTCAAGGAATTTTTGGGATACCTGAGGGGCCTTTTCTTCTTTTGAATCTGTTAATAGATTAGCAATAAAATTAATTCCCAAGAGCTCACAATTTGATTGTTCCATCATCTTTTTGAGTCCCTTCCCCTTGATCAACTTTGTAGGTTTGATCTTGAGGTCATACTCTAATAACACAGCTATCCACTTGCCCCTTTTTCCCTCAAGATTAGGTTGAGTTAAAATGTCCTTCACAGAACTGTTGGGCACATAAGCAACAGTATGGGAATGCAAGATATAAACTCTAAACTCCTTTAGGGCCTTGACCAGTGCATATGCCTTATTTTCCATGATATCATACTTTAATGGGGAATCCCTCAATGTCCTGCTATAGTATGTTATAGGCCTCTCAAAAAAAATTTCATCTTTTTGTAATAAAACACCAGCAATGGTGTGTTTTGAGGCAAAGGAAAACAATATAAAGTATTTTGAAAAATTGGGACTAGACAGCATTGGGGCTTTGGTCAATGCCACTTTAATATCCACAAAATAATTTCTGGCTTCAAGAGTCCACTTTATCTCACTTCCATTCATGATCATGTTAGTGATATGCTTTATGATTTCAGGCAGGTTAGGGATGAATCTTTTGAAAAAACTTACCTTCCCCAGGAAAGATTGTACTTCTTTCTTGCTTCTAGGTGTGCTAATTTTAAGGATTCCTTCAAATATGCTAGGATCTATATTTATTCCCTCCTTTGAAATAATGTGACCAAGCAACTTTCCCTCTTCCATGCCAAAATTAGACTTCTTGGGGTTCAATGAAATTCCAAACTTCCTACATTTTTGAAAAGCCCTCCTTAGATGTTTAAGATGTTCTTCATCAGAAACTGAATATACAGTGATATCATCTAAGTAAATAACAATAAATTTATCTTTCTCATCAGCAAAGGCTATATCCATGTCCCTTTGGAAATTTTATCTTGCATTCATGAGCCCAAAAGGAATTTTGGCATACATGAAGGTGCCTCATGGTGTTGTAAAGGTTGTCTTTTCCTGATCATCAAGGTGTACCATGATTTGGTTGTACCCAGAGAAGCCATCTAGATTTTATATTTTTTGAGAACCAACCACCTTCTGTAGAATATGATCCATCTTGCGCAATGGATAATTGTCCTTGAGAGATACCCTGTTCAAATTCCGAAAATCCACACATAATCTTATCTCTCCACTTTTCTTTTTGATAGGTACCAAATTTTCCACCCACTTAGAAAATCTCAAAGACACTATGATCTTGGCTTCAAATAGATTTTTTATCTCCTTTTCAATCAAGGACAGCAGCAAAGGGTTAATTCTTCTTAATTTATGCTTGAAAGGTTTATGATCCTCCTTGATTGGAATCACATGTTGAATCACCTTAGTATCATAAACCTTTAGATCTTCATAACTCCATGCAAAAAAAACAAGAAATTATTTCATTAAACTGATATACCTTTGCTTGAACTCTTGGCTAATTTTTTTGGATAGCTTTATGATCTTGGGATCTTCCTGAGTCCCAATGTTGCAATCTTCGACATCTCCATCATTTGCAATAATTTTAGGACTCCTGGCTACATCATTGTTGTCAAAAAATTTTTCTAATGGGGCCAGGCCTTTGGGAATGATGTTATTTTTTAGTTGCATTATATCCTTACCAACAATATGATTCTTGAAATAGTCATCATTTGTGAACAAAACTGCATCTTCTTCTTCACAACAATATTCCTCATCAATATTCAAATTTGCAAATTCACCATCCATATTAAGGAAACTTTCTATTTGTTTGTCATATTCAAAAACTTGCCAGTACTTAATATTATCGGGCATTGTTGGTTTGTGCTTGACCTCAATCTCATATCCTTTGTTAGGAAAAACTGGAATTTTGAAAACTGAGGTTGAAGTAGCTAGAGCATCAACAATCTGATTCTAACCCCTTGGAATCACTGAGAGACTATATTCTAAAAATTATTCAAGAAGATCAAGCATTATATTCCCATATGCTATTAATATGGGATGCTTTGCTTGATATATACCCTTTACCTGATTTATAATCAACTCAAAATATCCATGTACAACTATCCTCCTAGCACCCATATCTTTCAAAGTCTTCAATCCCAACATTAATGCCTCATATTCAGCCATATTATTTGTGCACTCAAAAGCAATCTTGTAAGAACAAATCTTTGTGGCCAATCTAGGGGGGTTAATCCACACACCATCTCCTGCTCCTTCTCTACTGACAGCTCCATCAAATCTCATATTCCACATCTCATTCTCTGCATTATTTTGTTGTTCTGAAATTTCCTCAGTTTGTTGATCAAGTTTGTCTTTGGTAGTCATATCAGTCTTTGGAACCTTCTCTTAAAAACTCGAATCATTAAATAAAATGGAAGAACCAATCTCAGTCTCCACGGAGTATATGGGATGGTTGTTTGTATGGGCTTTGTTACTAACCATGTACTTGAGAAAAAATTCCATGTACAACCTCCTATCTTGACCAAAAACATGGATAATGGCGTATGACATATCCATTTGCAAAGTCCCTTTCAACTTTGCATCCCATGACCTAGATAATAGCATGCCAAATTTAGGAGAGATATCAGCAACCACCACATTCATGACCATATTTTTTACTGGAATTTGAGAAAAAGATACTACCAGATCTTTGATTGGGCCCAAGAATTTCACCTTCCTTGAATCAAAGGAAAAAAGGTCTTTGTAAGGCCTTGTAATGTCCAGACCCAATTGGTCCATGACCACCTTGGGCATCAGATTATGGGATGCTCATGAAACCAACATAGCATTATGCAAATTCATATCATGAATCTTCAGACTAACATAAAAAGGAGGGACCTCATCAGCATCACTACTCTCTTCTACACGCGGGCCAAACAAGATGGCAGGACGATCATGTTGTATATTTAAAGTATCAGAAGTTTCTTCCATATTGAGCATCTTAATGATCTGATTTCTATATACACTATTCTTTATCAGCTCCTTCAATGGAATAGATATTTTTTTCCATCTCACTTTCAAAGTTAAAGGAGGATGAGGTTTTTTCTACCTCTTTGATGACTGTCTCATTTCTTGGTTCAGGTAATTTCTTTGGAGGTTCTTCCTTCTGCTTTCCTTTCTCCACAGCATCCTTTGCAACAGAGTCCTTCTTAGGATAACTTGAAGAAGGTGTATTATTTTGATATTCTTTGGTAGGATTTCCCTTTAGAGGATTTGTAGGCACCTTTTTGTTTCGAATATTATATTGTTTATGGAATTGCATGATGGCATTCTGTAGTCCTGTCTAGTAATCTTCCTTTTCCCCTGACAACCTTTCATCATTCTCCTGCATGAATATTTCATTTGCATCCATGAAATGATCATGTTCTTCTTTAGTTAATAACACCTATATTTCATCACCATCACAGCAATGCATATTGTCTTCAAAAGTTTCATCAAAATTTTCATTTACACGATTATTTTGAAAAGGAGGTCTTATTTGTTGATGACCCTGGTTCCTCTGATCTCTTTGTCTGATTTGTGGAACTATTGGTCTCCTTTGATTCCTGGGTGGAACATCAGCCTGCTCTTTGGTGTTAGGATTATTATCTAAATACATCATTTCCATGAGTTTCTCCATGGTCTTCATCATCAACTCAAACCTCTCTTCTGATGACTGTGAGGTTGAAGGTTGTGTCTTATCTTGGACCTTGTTTGTGTCTCTGTCAAAATTATATTTGATATTTCCTGAAGCCATTAGATTCACTTCAAATTCTATTGCATCACTCATCATATCATCTAGTGGACTGGATCTTATTTCCCTTAACAACAAAGAAAAATCACTTTCAAAGGAATCGGCATATCTAAGTTGAGCAGCCCTAGGAGGAGGTTTTACTTCAGTAGGAATTGAGTTGTAAACTTTGATAAATCTAGCTGAAAACTCTTGTATTGTTTCATCGGGTGACCTTCTCATGTTGTTGTACTCGGTTAGCAACTAAAGGGGGTTCTTCTTGTCACCCCACTTTGCAAGAAAACTTGTTTCAAAGGCCTCAAAATCTGGGATACTTGTTGTTGGGAGAGATCTGAACTATTTTCTAACTTCACCTGCAAGACTTTGTGCAAAAAACCTCATTTTTGCATCTTCATAATCTACTTCTTCTAGGTCTACAAAATCATTGAGTGAGTCTAAGTTTTTTTAGGCTAACACATTACCTTCAGCATCATACAACTTAATACTCTGATTATAGTCCCAGGGTAAATCATGTAACTGGGTAGGTAGAACAAGAGGAGAAAACCTAGCTGCCATGGCTATAGTAAGGACTTGAAGTGGTTGATTGATCTGAATAGGAATCACAACAAGTCTAATAGAGGCAGTTGAAATTAAACTTTGGAACCTCTTCTCATCAAATATTATTTTGTTCAAACTGGACTCAGATCTAGTTCTGAACAGAGTTTGCTCAAATTTCAAACCAAAATCAAGGTCTTCGATGCTTTTTACTCCCTATTTGGGAAAAGATAGATTTTTGTCTAGACAAAAAACTGGGCTTATTGGCATTTCTTTTATTTTGTGTATGATTTTCTCAGGATCAGACATAGGGATTATTGCTTCTGGGTCTAGATTTCTTTTGGTATGAATTCTCTTGGGAGCCAGGATTTCCTGCTCAAATTACTTTATGCTAATGGTCTCTTTATAATGGAACTGGCAAGGTAAATTTAGTCTCATCCAATAAGGTGTTTGATTCACTGTCACCCTCGGGAATCAAATCTGAAGCTTTAAATCATTCTTTACCTAGGGAAATCTTCAGTTTCATCCCTGACAACGGCGCCAAAAAGTTAGCACTCTGTAAATTTCTTCGGTTGATGAAACAAACGACAGAGGTAACCTACAAACCAACTTTAGAGTTGGGTACTAGCCTGGTCAACTTAGAGAGGTCTCTCTCCTGTCACTTGGTCTTTAACATATGAGTTTTCTTTAACAAATCAATGGCTAGGTTTTGTTGCTTTGAAGGGTTTTTTATAATTTTGTTGGCAAGGAAGGGGAGGGACACCTGGAGCTATGGAGTCAAACTTCTGAAAACAAATGGAAGCAATGACTGGTCGGTTGAACTCTCCAAAGGATAAAGGATAATGAGGTGATGAATCTGAGTTATAGATTGTAATTTGCAGAGTGTAAGAATAAAGGAAAAACACATAACTGCATCAAAGCATTAAATGAAATGAATTCTGACTTGGTTAGGAAGAACTTAACATAGTTCAAATTGCTTCAGTTGAGAGCATCACAAGATGAATTATGGTCCTTTAACTATCCAATTTAAATAGAAGACAATGAAAATTGAATTTAAGCACAAAGGAAATACATACGAAGAAAGAAGATGAAACTCGGGCCACCACCATTAGAATATTTTCATGGAAATTTCAAAACATCTGCATGTGCATTCTATTCAAGTTTAGAAAATTACATTCAAGTTCCAAATAGCTAAAATCATGCCCTTGCACTTCTGCCAACCCCTAATACATTTGAAACTCCTAATATTTATACAAGTTGAGTTCCTTTGGTTTGAAACTGATTACAGTGATAAGAAAGAAATGTTTTGATTCTAAAATCGATTGCAATGATAAGCAAGAAATCATTTCAAGATCTAGATTCTAGCTCCCTATCGTTTCGTTCCCTTTCTTCACCACTTGTCCTACTACTGAGGTTATGATGGGATCCATGGTCGTGATGAAAAAACTTGGAAGCAAGCATAAATGGCATGCATTTGGTGAATTGTTGAACTGCAGGTGGAAGACGATGGTCGCACCAAGGTTCTAACAGTACAGCGTTCAAATAATAATCCAATAAAATAAATGACTAAAATTCCCTTTTTACTTTTCTATTTCACAGGGGCGCGAGGAAGTGGTTTTAGGTAACCCTCCTTTCTTCCTGCAATGCACCTGGTGATGCCACGTACCCTCGAGAGAAAACTATGGTTCAAATTGCGGGACCTCCCTTCGAAATTAAACTCTACGCAACTTCGCCCCCCACAATCGCTCTCAGTCGTTGATCTTATTGCAATCTATGACCTGGGTAATCCTGCTATTTTAGCGCCACGCTGAAATTTATCTTTCTGCCAACTCCAGAATCCTTTTAACCAAGTTTAGAGATGGCACCAATTTTGGTGTTTGGGAGCTTTGAATGCTGAGTAGGAATACCTCCTGGAGGACGATCTCCTGAATCTGATGTGGTGACCTGACGTCATTGTGTTGATGTGTCATGGAAAGAAGGGTGACACGTGTCATGTGGAAATGGACGAATGATGCAACCAAATGACCATAAATGAGTGCCATGTGTCATGGTTGATGAGTGTGCCATGTGTCTCAACTGATGGTTTCCACGTGGTTCAGCACTTCGAGCTTTGGGATTTTTGGATTGTGAAGCATGAAGTTAGCCCGGAGTAGTATAGGCATGGTTTACATGGCATTCTCTCGTCACTTCGGGGCTTCAGGACTTCATCACTTCGGGAGTTTTGGATTGTGAAGCATGAATTTCTCCCAGAGTAGTACGGGGCCGGTTGATGTGGCAGTTTCTCGTCACTTCGGGACTTTGGTTGTTCGGGAGTTTTGGATGGTGAAGCATGAAGTTCTCTCAGAGTAGTACGGGCTTGGTTTATGTGCCTCCATTTGGAATTTCGGTGCTTATGTTTGGTCGTTAATCCTTGTGCATCTTTGAAACTTCAAATGCGTGAGAACCGTTAATCTAAACTATACATGAGATCTCCACCTTTGAAAATTGAACCTGTCTGCTACTTGTATTTCAAGCCCGAAATGGACTAATCTGAATTTTGTGTTTTTGCTCATAGTTGTTCCCTGTGCATACAACATACTTGATCGACCTATCGTAAGCTCAATTAATGGAAAACAAGATGACAAGAGATTCAAACCAAATCATGTTATGTGTTTACCCTTCAAGAAAAACATAAAAACTTTGTGCAAATAATTAGTCAAGCAAGACAATAAGGAAAACCAAGTCATTGAACAAATGGGAAACTCGCTTGACCAACTTTAAGAGGAAAGATTTATGGGAAGGTATGAGGAAAAGAGAGAGAAGGGGAAGAGGTGCAGACTTAGGTCTTAACATGGGGGACATGACTATTTGGATGATTAGCCGAGTGAAGGATTTAGGTGATGGGAACTTGACACGACTAGTGAAAAAAAAATTAAAATCTGAGTGGAAAGATATCACAAGGACAAGATGTTTTGGAAAAATCAATACAAATTAGCATGTGATAACAGATCTGTTGGCACAGGGGCAGACCCAGGGTTCAGCTCCAAGAGCGCAGCAACAATCCCTAGATACTGGCCCTTTCGGCAACACCTGCAAAGCAGATGCAGTCTCACCCGAAGCAGCTATGAGGGGGTTGCAGCACAGAGATTTCTACAACCAAGGGAATATCAAGTGGATCTAATACAACAACAACGCAACATGCATCTATCACTTATCAAGCTAGATCTACCCTACACATTTATAGATCTAATCTAATACAACAATGCAAATAACAATATAATAGTGACAGAGATCAAAGCATCAACCACACACACAACATAAGATGTACGTGGTTCACCCTCTCTCTAGGGATACGTCCACAGAACTATGCTTATGATTTATTAAGGTAAAGCATACAGTTCTTGTCTGTGTTCTCAGCTCGCAGATCTTCTTTCTTCTTCTCTCTTTCTCTCTCCTTCCTGCGCACCCAGTTGCAGGACCTAACCTTCGCACACCACTAAAGATATTACAATACCAGAAGGCTCTCTCTCTCAGCACTTCCCTCTCTCAATATAATAATATCTCACCATAATAATAGAGCTAGATCGACAATAGTACCCTACCAACCCGAAATTACCAACCCAAGCTAGGCCCCTTAGACCTCTATTTATACATTACAATCATTCACTGACAGCCCTAGGCCGAAACCTAGGTGCCAAAACCCTAGATACCAAAACCCTAGGTGTCTAAAACCCTAGGTCAACTTGACCCACTTTTTCTGGGCTTTGCTAGTCTATCTTTCCTTCCTTCTCACGTGGTGCTAACAGTGGATTTTCCTGCTTGTTGATTTGTCCTCGATCCTTCTTCCTTTCTTATCTGTCATCCTCGATCTCCTCGTCCAACAGCTTGCATTTTCGTACTTCGATCCATCTTTTCTTCTTTTTTTATCACTTCAACCTAGTGACAGTCACTGTGTCTTCCATGAAGTTCGCTTTTCACCTTTTCTTCCTTGTTCTTCACTTCCTTCCATAACCAAGGGTCAACAGGCCCCCAACACTCACCTGTGACTCATCCTGAGGCACTTCAGATCTGATCCTTTTGTTCTACTTCGACTTGTAGACTACGCAGTGAAGCCTTTGCTTTCTGCTCTATGCCTCCTTCCCATCCTTGTGTAGACTATATTTTTTGTGTCGTGTACCCAGTTTCAACTGCACCTAGTACCTAGACCCTTTTGTTCCATGCTCCTACTAAGGTGTGTGAGGCAGTTGTTTGTCATAGTACAATTTCAGTCGACTCCCATTTACCAATCCTTCCTTCCATTCTCCCTTCAATGTTTTCAGTTGCGCAACTCCCCCTTCGGTAACATAAGCAATCTTGTACGGTTCGAGCCAATGTGTTCTGAACTTCCCAGGATGTTTCAGGAACTTACTGTCATACAACAATACTAAATCACTTTGCTTGAATGCCTTCTTTTTGATGTGAATGTCACGATAAGCCTTCTCTCTTTCCTTTTGAACCGACTGTTGGAATCCTGCAATAAATCTATCTTCTTCCAGTTCAACCAACTGTGCAAGCCTCTCTTGAGCTTCTCCAATATCGTCCATGTGTGTAAAAGCATAAATTCTCAGGATTGGTACTAAATACTCCATTGGAACAATAGCTTCAAGCCCATAAACCAATTTAAAATGGGTTTGTAGTGTTAATTTCTTGCAAGTGGTTATATAGGCCCATAGTACTGCAGGTACTCTTAAATCCCAATCATCTCTGTTCACACTGTAAATATTTGTTAGTGCGGTCTCCAAGATCTTGTTGAATGCTTCAACTGTTATGTTTGCTTGTGGATGGTAAGGTGTGCTCTTCTGATGGTGGACTGCAAATTCTTCAGTCAGGACTTCGACTGTCTTATTGATGAAGTGTGTGGCATGATCACTCATGAGGATCTTTGGGCATCCAAACCTGTTTATTGTGTCATCAAATATAAAACACGCAGTTGTAGTTGCACTACAGTCCTTAACTTCTCTCGCTTCAGCCCATCTAGTCAGGTATTTTGTTGCAGTAATTATGTACCTTGCTCCTGTGAGCTTCCCTGGTGGGTTTATAGGTCCCACAAAGTCAATGGCCCACTTTTCGAATGCTTGTAGGGTAATGTGTGGTGATAATGTAATTTCATCCCTTCTAGATGGTTTCCCCACTCTCTGGCATACATCACAGGCTCTAGCATAATCTTTAGCATCTTTGTGTAAGGTAGGCCACCAAAGGCCAGCTCTAAGAACCTTATGCGCAGTTGCTTTCCCTACATAATGTCCTCCTGCGATGCCTTCATGAGCTTCTGTGAGGATCAGTGGTCACTTTGTCTCCATAACACACCTCCTTAATATCTCATCTGGTCCCATTTTGTATAGTTGACCGACTATAATTGAAAAGTCTGCAGCACGCACCACTAACTGTTTCTTCTAGGGAATTGTGTACTCACTAGGTGCCATTCCTGTTGAAAGGAACTAGAGTATGTTTGCGAAGTGATCGTCAATATTTCTAATGGTGAGCAGTTGTGCATCTGATAGTGTATCCTCCAAACTGGTGGGTTCTTCACCATGTTCTAACCTTGACAAGTGGTTAGGGCCCTTGGTCATTCTTCCTGGATTAACTATGATTTCAAAATCATATTCTTGAAACAACAGAAGCCATCTACATATTCGTCCCCCCAACACTGTCTTGTTGACTAGGTACTTCAGTGCGGAGTGATCTGTGAACATTTTAAAGGGTCCTCCCAACAAGTAGTGGCGGAATTTTTGTAGCGCATACACCTTGGCTAGTCCTTCTCTTTCGGTAGTGGTGTAATTAATTTCAGCTGTAGATAGCTTTCTGCTAGCAAAAGCTAATGGATGGTTGATATCCCCTTCTCCAGGTTGTGCCAGTACTTCTCCTAATGCAATAGAAGATGCATTGACGTGCACATGAAATTCTTTGCTCCAATCTAGAAAAACCATAATAGGCGCAGTAGCCATCTTTTATTTCAGTGTGTCGAAGCTCTATTGGCATTCGTCTGTCCAGCCAAACTGACAATCTTTCTTCAACAGCTTCTCCATCGGTGCTATAATTTGGGCATATCATTTAATGAATTTCATGTAATATCCAGTATGTCCCAGCACATTGTGCATTTGTTTAACTGAAGTAGGAGGCGGCAAATCAACGATAATTGCATTTTTTTATGGGTCAACCAGAAATCCCTGCTTGCATACAATATGTCCTAATAGTACTCCAAATGGTGAGAAGAAGATGCACTTCTTCATATTTAAAGAAATTTGACACTGCCTTCATTTATCCAACATTAGCCTTAGACATTCAATATGTTTTTTTAACAAACTAAACACAATCCAGTCATCAAAATATGCTTCTAAAATTTTATGCAACAACTCTTTGAAGGCTTCTACCACCACCTTGGAAAAGATGGTTAGGTCATTCTTCAATCCAAATGGCATCACTATATATTGGTAGGATCCCCATTATGTGTCAAACGTGGTCTTGTGGCGGTCTTCCTTGGCAATCCAGATTTGATGGTATCCTAAAAATCCATCTGTAAAAGAATATACCTCCTGGCCTCCCACATTATCTAGTACTTCATTAGTGAATGGTGTAGGGAAAGGGTCATGAAAACAAGCATCATTCAAATTCCTGAGATCTACGCAGATCCTGATCTCGCCTGTCTTCTTTTCTTGTACCACCATAGGGCTAATCCACTCCGACTCTTCGACAGGTTCTATAATCCTTGCTTCCAGCATTTTGTCGAGCTCAATCTTCACTTTTTCCTTATATTCTGGGTTCAATTTGTAGGGTATTTGCTTGAATGTCTTCGCACCTGGTTTCAAAGGGATCCTCATCTCTCCCATAGGACCTTTGATACCTTTCATATCAGTGAACTTGGTCAGAAACAAGTCCTGATATTCATGCAGCAACTCTATAATCTTGTCAATGGTAATAGCATCCCAATAATCTCTGACATTGGCAAGCTTTGGTGTCTCCTCCGTCCCAATATTGACTTTTTTAATCTGATTGGATGACCAATAAATGGTATCTCCACTCTTGGTCCTTCCACATTTCTTTAGCCTTTTGTTTCTATGATGTTTACCTTCCTGGGATCATCATCGTCATCGGCATTGATGTTGTAGCATCTCTGCAATTTCTGGAGAGGCGCAGTCCATTCGTCCTCTTCTTGTTCCATAGGGAGGTTAAATGCCTCCTCGAATACCTTATTTCTCACAATCTATAATGCTTGGTCTGCTAAAGGATATTCACTTTCAAATAAAAAGGTGGTTATAAAATTTTGAATCATACCTTCCTAGTCTGTTGTGATGAGGCGCAGCTTTGCTTGAAGGTACCGGTTGATAGGGGTCGTATCCAGCGTGTTAATGAATCTGTGTACCCATTGTTATTGAGGGATGATGTTCCAGGCCTCTTTGCAGCTTCGCACATGGTCCTTTGGGAAACTTCTACCGATATACCTTAATTCGCAACCGACTGCTTGTGCCGAGAACCGCGTTGTCATCAAGGTTCGACATTGTGCCTAGTCTGTAATATTACTTTTTTGTGTCCCCCACCATCTTGCTGGTGTGGATTTTAGGGCCTCGTCCATTTCCAACAGCCTCTGTTGTGTTAGTACATTTGCTTCAAAATCTGATAGGAAGGATTCTAAAGGTTTCATACCATCAAAGGTGGGTAAGTTACTTACTGTTGTGTTGATCCAACGGACTTCTCTGGTTAATCTAGCACATCTTCTGGTGGATAATTTGTACATCTAGTTCTGCCAGTTTTCCAATGCTTCTTTTGAATCTGATGAGCACGCGTTGTCACTTCGCTAGCTCAGATTCCCATCAGTTGTAGGGTTGATGTAATCCTATTGTTTGGCTGTCAGTTTGTATATGTTTTCTAGTGCATATGTGTAGTCTTCTTCTCTGATGGGCTCTGTGTATCGTTGACCTTCATCTGGATCTAAAGGTGAAATGACCCTAAGGCCATCCTTTTCAAAAGTCATGCGTCTCTTCTTTAATTCAACAACAGTAGAGTTATCAAAGGCCCAATCAATTCCTAACAACACAGGGTAAGGACAACTATTGTCAACTATTTCAATTACCTCAAAATATGCAAACGTTCTTACTCCATCGATGTCCACTGGGACATGCTCCAATCGTCCAAATGGGCTGATAGCATGTTGATTAGACATCCTAAGCCTAATAGGGGAATAGATCAATTTCGGTTTTCTCATCTGTGCCCAAGTTTTCTTCGTCATGACATTGACCTCCGACCCTAAGTCGAGGACTACATAGTCTATCTCATACTCTCTTATTTGAGCATTCAAATGTAATTCCTTATTTGTCCTTCTCTTATGACCAATTTGGTGTACTTCCCTATTCAGTAAGGGGTCTGCCTTTCCTAGTTCATACTATCTGATTAAGTTTTGTATCTCTTGCACAACGTTCTCGTCCTGAATTAACTTAATACAAGTGTATAAAAAGTCCATGAGCTTGCTTACCTCTTTTCCTTCTCTTGGCGAAGCAGACTGATCAAATGTGTGAGGCATTCCATGCTCTCTTATTTTTGGCTGTGTTTTTATGAGGAACCTTGATCTGCTTTGAATTCTTGTCTTGCTTCCTCAAATATTTGTCTTTCTTTCTTTCCATTAAAGGCTTGGGTCTTCTCTATGGCCTTTCTGATACCTGAGTCTTGTACAATCTTTCCTTGAGTCATTTTATCCTCTCCTGTAGCAGGACCTCCTCTTTTTATGACAGTAACTCTAGGGTATCCTCCGCGAGGTTTAGCATATATCAGTTGCACTTGTGGGTTCTGTTGAGGTCCTCGTTTTTCCTGAAGCTTAGCCAACAGCACAGGACATTCTTCTATAACATGGTCAAATGAGATGTAGTAGTTTCAAGTGGTACAAGGGTTATGACAATCCCTTGCAAGGTGTCTTAGTTGTGCGCAATTGTAACAGATGATCTTTCCTCGGCCTCGACTCATTCCTCCTCCTCATCCTCTTCCTCTCAATCCACCGCGAGGATTGAAGTTTCCTCTCCCAGGAGAGTTATACTACGTAGTATTTCCCTCTTGTTGTACTTCGCCTTGGATCTTATATATGTCTCTTGACCTTCTGTGCATGAGATCATAAGCCCTACAATATCTATCATCATGTCCTGCAGACTCACAAAATGTACAATATAAATTTGTAGGTGTTTGGACATACTTCTGCATGTAATAGCACTCACTTGTGCGGTGCCTATTTCTGCATACTTCGCACCAAGGCAGGTTGACTTGCTTCAAGGGGCTCGGTGCTCCTGAGGCCAAATATTCATGGAATAAAGGACAGTGTTCCTTATCATGGCCTTTTGATCTGCATCTTACAGACCATATATCATCTCGTTTATCCTTCCCCTTGTCCTTCTTCATATCCTTGACCTGTAGAGACAAACTAGTCAGTTGACTCAAGATATGGCTCATACCTGAGCTAGATTCTCCCATAGAGGCTGATTCAAGTTTCATAGTGATCTCCAATGCCTTAGCCTGCGAAGCAATCTTATATTGCATCATAGGAACTCTGATGTGTGGTAACAGGGAAGCGATGAACCATTCTTTATTCTATTCATCTAGGATCTGAAAAGTCAATCGGCATGTTAAGGTCTTGAATCTTTGATTGAACTCCCAAACAGGCTCGGCTACTTTCTGCTTGATCTCCTTCAGTAAGGTAATACATTGAGACTCTGACTTAGGTTTCTTGAACTCTGCAATCATCACATTCTTGATCTCTCCTAGTGGCTTAGGCTGTGCAAGTCCTTGGTCAAGCTTCATGTACCATCTCAGTGCGCGATCCCTTAGGGTAGTGTTGAACTGGGTCCTTTTAACAGCTTCGTCGGTGACATTTTAATATTCCATACATCTTCGCACATAAACCAATATTGATCAAGATCTTCAGATCCATCTCCCCTAAAGATAGGAAGTCGCATCTCGTCTGCCATAGATCTTCCTAGGGTTCCTGACTGAATATGTGGTGGGCCACTATGGACAGTGCTCTGGACGCTCTGGTGGCTGGGATTACTCTGGTTACTTAATGCTAAATCAACATGAAGGATAATAGTACTTACTTCAATGGTCTGCGCAGTCTCTGAGGTTTCAGGTTCTCTTTGTCGAAGCTCTTCAACTCGTCCTTCCTCTGTTTCGGCGGGTTCTGAGTGTCCTTCGTCCATCAGATCTGCTTCTTCTCCACTGTAGAAACCCTCTTCCCCATAGTTTTGCTTAAACAGGTTCTCAAGGTGAACCCCTCTAAATACTCTTCCACTGCGCGTATGTCCAAATTTTGTGTCGTTGTTGCTATCTGAATTCCTAAACATTAGTCTTTTCAAATCTAGCCAATCTATTGTATCTTCAAGACGTTATTTTCATGCAACAACATCTTGATTCTCAGCTTCAGAAAGTGCAAAAATTTTCCTCTGGGTCCTTTGAAAAAGTATCTCTCGGCTTGTCTATATGATTCTATTCTATCAACAACAAACTTTGTGATGTACCCTCCAATGGTACTATCGAATCAGTGATCTACTGCTCGTAATGCAGTGTTATCATCTTCCTTGACCTTCTTGATCAACTCCGACATCCAAACCACAGGAAGTCTAGATAGGATTTGGAACTGGGTATCGGCTAATCTAGCTAGCCACTCATATAGCTCCTGATGGATTCCCCCAAAGAATATCTTGTGTATATGCATAAAAATGTACTTCTCCAACCAGTCCTCTGGACTAATATTAGGGTCTTGTTCTGGGCTTCAGCGAAGTCCTTTTCTTTATCTTCTATCCACTCTTGAGTTTCCATCTTCGATGGAAACCACCTTGAAATTCCCTCAAGGATATTCCTGTCCCGGCAACAGAACCATTTGTTGGCACTGGGGCAGACCCAGGGTTCAGCTCCAAGAGCGCACCAACAAGCCCTAGCTACTGGCCCTTTCAGCAACACCTACGAAGTAGATGTAGTCTCACCTGAAGCAGCTATGAGAGGGTTGCAGGACAGAGATGTCTACAACCAGGAGAATATCAAATGGATCTAATATAATAGTAATGCAACATGCATCTATCACTTATCAAGCTAGATCTACCCTGCACAGTTATAGATTTGATCTAATACAACAATGCAAATAACAATATAACAGTGATAGAGATCAAAGCATCAACCACACACACAACACAAGATGTATGTGGTTCACCCTCTCTCTAGGGCTACATCCACAGAACTGTTCTTATGATTTATTAAGGTAAAGCATATAGTTATTGTCTTCATTCTCAACTCGCAGATCTTCTTTCTTCTTCTCTCTTTCTCTCTCCTTCCTACGCACCCAACTGCAGGACCTGACCTTCGCACACCGCTAAATATCTTACAATACCAGAAGGCTCTCTCTCTCATCACTTCCCTCTCTCAATATAATAATATCTCACCACAACAATAGAGCTAGATCGACAATAGTACCCTACCAACCTGAAATTACCAACCCAACCTAGTCCATTTAGACCTCTATTTATACATTACAATCATTCACCAATAGCCCTAGGCCGAAACCTAGGTGCCAAAACCCTAGATACCAAAACCCTAGGTGTCTAAAACCCTAGGTCAACTTGACCCACTTTTTTCGGGCTTCTCCAGTCTGTCTTTCCTTCCTTCTCACGTGGTACTAACGGTGGCTTTTCCCGCTTGCTGAGTTGTCCTCGATCCTTCTTCCTTTCTTATCTATCATCCTTGATATCCTCGTCCAACAGCTTGCATTTCCATACTTCGCTCCATCTTTTCTGCTCTTTTGCTCACTTCGACCCAGTGAGAGTCATTGTGTCTTCTGCAAAGTTTTCTTTTCACCTTTTCTTCCTTGTTCTTCACTTCCTTCCATAACCAAGGGCCAACAAGATCCTACCTAAAGTCAAAGATCTCATCTTAAATCATAACCATTCCTCTTTCAAGAAAATGACATACATTGAAGATGGACGTCTACATGCCAAGGATACATGAGCCAAATTACACAAGTGTTTCTTCTCTTCCTTTAATTTATGTACCAGTTCTAGATTTTTTTAGGATTCTTTCTATTTCTACCATAAATACCATTACTTATCTATAGTTTCTATATAGAAATTTGTTCATTGTCTCATCATGCTATTGATGGTTTACTTATTTTCTTGTAATGAAACCACTCATAAGCCAAAAGATTCAGCCACTAATCTCCATTTCATCATTTCATCTTTCAATTGAATCATTTAAAAGGAGTCTATTTCATTTTCTTCCTCTGTTTTCAATCCAATTAATACTACCTCTATCTCTGTCAGGGTTCCTACTTTCACGACCTTTGTCTGAGTCTGGATTCCTACTTCCATTGTAACCACTTTTAAGGTAGGTTCAGTAGCAACGGGATCTATTGGATTTGTAGCAGTCCTATTCTAGCTTAGAGTAGTGTTAGTAATCATATCCTCAAATCCTACATCTTCACCCTCAACACCACCTTCATGTGAATCAAATGGTGACTATTCCACACATTCTTCTTCTATAATCTAGGTTGGGGTTTCTAAAGTTTCATTATGTATACAACATATGATTCTATCTCAACCAATGATCAATTTCAAAAGAATTTTCATATTCACCTTTCTAAGCCTTTTATTAGTTTTCCATAATCTAGAATAAGAGGGTTGAGATTTGCAAAAAGGGTTTTTAGTGATAGGGGTTATCATACAAATGGTCAGTACCCTTTTTTCCCTTTTTTTCTAGTTGTGTGTCTTCAATTGTCCCTTCCACATAATACAACTTTATGTCTTTTTCACAACATCCAATTGTTCAATCTCTTCCACAATGTCCAACTATTCTATTCCTTCCACAACATCCAACTATTTTGTTTCTCTTTATGCTTCCACAAATTTATTTTTGTTGCTACATTCTCTTTTGTATAATGTGCTAGTTGTATTATTTTTCTCATCCAACACAAACCTAGTGTTACATTGTTTAAAACCTTTCTTGGAAGCTTCCTAGAAATGGGAAAATTCTTGCATGTCTTCTTTTCTTGCTTACCAAAGGGAGAAATTCCCATATGTATTCTGCAAACTCCTCAATTGCTAGATGGCTTGGCCATGCTTCATCATCCTCTCATGGGTCTATATCCATCATTTTGGTATCCTCCATCTCTTTTTCATGTTGTTCCTATGCTACTATTTGAGGTTCTTGTTGTGAAACAAAAGATTCCTTGGTCTGACCATGTTGAGAGAGAGCATCCACAACGATAAATTTAATAATACTATGATGAGATAATATCTTCTTAGGACTTTAACTGTTATATCTCACCATTTTAGTGATAATCTAGAAAGAACAAAATAGAAATAAGGGAAGGTTGATGTAGCATTGATGTATCATATTATGAGGAGCTTGAAATGATAGAGGTATAGTAAACTAAATTGGCCTTCACAAGTGAGATACTTCTAAAAAAAATAATTAAATTCATCTTATGGGTGGTGCAATGAGGAGCACTTTACCCCCTTCCATGAGCTCTATAATGGCTCATCCCCTACTAGGAAATCAAGGTGAGAATTAGTAACCATATTTCAATGCTCAAACTATCACTTATCATCTCTTGGCAGACTTGTAAATTGAGTTGTGTGCTCCTTAGTAACATGAATTCAAATCCCATGCAAAATGTTCATTGAAAATTGGAAGGACCTAGTGAATTATAATGCCACTCTAGTATCAAACCCCCTATATTTTTTCAAAATAAGTAATCCATCCTACCTCTTGGAAGATATGCATAATGGTCAAGTTGGCATGCAAGAAGTCAATCATGATGGATTCATGTTTAACTATAGAACCCCACATCGTAGTGAAGAGGATGATGATATTTTGGCACTAAAAAAGAACCAAATGGTTTGAACGTTTGAGGGAAGGTGATAGATAAATTAAAAAATAATTGGCATCGCACGAGGCAATAAAATCAAATGATTATGGAAATATTTGTCATTATGACAATGAGATGTATTTTTTTTAATATGACAAATGTATATGATGTTTAAGCATGCGAACTATATGGGTTTGGTTATGTGATGGGCAGTACACCATTTAATCAGTACGACTAAATGTGACATGGCATAATTTCCCCCCAAACTCATAGGTTTTACTGACCTCGGAAAAGAAAGGTTTGAAATGACGACAAGAACCAAAATTCACAGAGGAAAAAGGCTCAAAGGAATCTTAAAAAGTAATCAAAGTAAACATTGATACTAAAGAACCAAGAGAGAACAAAATTGCACTTGTACTTACTTTAATGGTGGATAATTTTAAATTTTAGGCTCCAATAGAGATTTGTTTTTTTTTCCGAAGGAAAAAAGAGTAACTTTTATTAAAAGAAATAAAAATTACATTTTCAATAATGCATGTAGAAAGCATGCATTTAGTCTGAAAAACCTTTCAACCCAAGAGGAAGAAAGAAGCAGTTAAAATGGCCCTCTAAAAGTGGCCCCATAACAAATGAAAATCTGCAGGAAAAATAGCCACAAAACACAGCCAAGAAGAAGCAGCAAAGGCGGACCAAAAGAAACCCTGGAAAAACCAGGCCATAGCAGTAAATAAGCCCCTCAAGATCCAGAACCGGAGGGACAACATAAAAAGGAGTCCTACATCCACAAAAGAGAAAGAACCAGAAACTACACGCCCAAAAAGGACCTCAAAGTGATGACCAAGGCACTAAAATAAACACTACATGCCCAAAAAGAAAGGACCTCAAAGCTTTGACCCAAACACCAAAAAAGAAGTAGCAACCCCATCATCCACTCCAAAAAAACTAGAGCCTGAGAGGAGCGCAGAGACCCCCCAGCCACCAAAGCCTCCGAGAAAACTATGACATTGCATCAAGCCCTGAACGAACCAGCATGGATGGATCGAATAGATCCAACCACAAAGAATCAACATGAAAACCTTCGCGTGTGCAAAATGGTTGCAGCAGCAAAAGACCGAAACCCCGCATATGAAAGATCAGACATCGAAGGTCTAGATCTAGATAATAATCATGAGAAAAACCATTGCAATGCACCAGAACATGGATGGCACACCCAAATCCAAAAAAAATCACACTGGAAAAAAGCAAGGAAACCAAATCTGCACTAAGGAGAGCCCAGCCACCAAGCATCACACTCGAATAAGCACTACAGCATCAAAAAAATGGATCCACACTTAAGACAGAAGCATAAGCCAAGATATGGAGAAGAAAATGAGCGAAAACCCACCATTATCAACAGATCAAGGACAACACACCCAAAACCAAAATCAAACACCAGATTGAAGAAACTGGATCCACGTAATGGCATCTAATGCAGCGACAAGAGAAAACAAGCAGAGTGAGTGTATCTACCAACTAATAAAAAAAATATGACTTCCAACCGATCCCATGAAGGGTAGATGCATTGGCTGGAAGAAGAGAACCCATGAGATCGAAGACTCCTACGGCAAGGGATGTGACTAGGGAAACCCTAGCCGCAAAGCCCCCGAGCAAATTTCAGGCTCCAATAGAGTAGTTTTTTTACCAAAGATCTAGATTTTTTTTCAATACGAACGGTTAGTGAATTTTTTATATAAGAGGTTGTGTAGAGGAAAAATTAGACAAATAGTATAAAAAATCAAAATTCCTTGAGGCCTTCAGCAGAGAAAGAGCCTTACAAATTCTCAAGGAGCATCTTATCTTAACAGAAATTACAAAAAAACTATAGCTAACCTTCCAGGTGTAAACAGGTACATAAGAAGAGAGTAATAACACAAACTTACACTACATAAGAAAAACCTAGTCTAATTGAGCTTAAGCTCAGTGTCTACCACATCTGGAGCATTCTCTGGAGTTTCTTGTTTAGGATGAGGATACAAGGGTTGAATTATTTCACATGAAGCCTGCGAGCCTGCTGATGGAATTGGATTCTACTGAGTTGGGGCATCTGGATGAGTGCACTGAACTTTCCTATGGAGTGAGTGAAGTTGGTTTGAGTGTTTGTTGATTGTGCAAAGAATCATAACCATTTATTTATCTTTCGTTTCCTCTCATTCCTAAAGTTGTTTTTCCATATGGATACTGGAAGCTCTGAGGGATATCATTTCTTGTTGTTATAGATTTATCGTGTTCTACATTTCTTCCACTTTGTATTGAAACGTACAATCACAGGGTGCTCGACTTCTATGCCACATGACTGAAGGTTATTATATAGGAAAAAAATTGGGCCAAAAGGATGAACGATAGTTGAATGCTCTGAAATAAATATAGGATCTAAATAAATCCCCAAGACGACCCACTTCTTCACCACTACCATGAGTATATGCCCAGCTCTAATTTACCACACGCACAAGGGACTAGATTGCAATGATCACCATTAGTGGCACAATGTGGTGCTTTATATCCATGACAAAAGGTCATTCTTCAGATATCATGTGGATTACGACACTAAAGGAGAAAAACAGGATGGAGCTGAGAGTTCTAGTGATGGACATAAGAGTAATCCCATATGTCATCATCATGTCATCAAGGCTTCCTTTAATTCCCATATCGTGAGTGATAACATGTGCTAAGGGGGGATGGGGCCTCGTGGAAAGGCTATGAGCTGAGAGCCACATGTTAAATTCAATATGAGATCATCAATAACCTTCAATCAGATGGGGAGTGAGGCCACATCCCCTCCTTTTCCAAAAACATTTGTAATTATTTCATTTATTCGACCTTTGCATGTAGAGCTTTGAAGTGTTTTAATTTATTAATTCATATGTGATCTGGGAGGATCTAGAAGGCACAAAAATCAAAGTGTTCAAAATCCATTAAAAACAACACCAAGTCGAATTTCTTGTCGTAATCTTTCCAAAGGTGCAAACGGTACCTCAAATAGAGCTAAAACGAAGAAGTTATGGCCAATCAAAGTTTTGGTCAACCTAGTCAAAGTCAATTTGTCCGTACAACTAACATCATCATCCATATTGTTGATGTCAGCAGATGAATGTGTAGAGATGATTTCATGATGACATTATCATGTTGATGTGGCAACACGAGAGGTTGCCACGTGTCATGTTGATTTGGAGTTTTTGACCCGCTTTTCAGCAAGTAAAAAGTTGTCACGTGGCACCGTAGGGCGCCACGTGGTCGTACGGAAACTGACGTGGTAGTGACATTAGTGGGTGACTAGGAAACAGGTGGCACCGCTAAGGGCTGCCACATGGTATACCAATGGGACGACAAGTGGCAGTGTCATTGGGCAAGTGACTGGGAAAGACTCGGCATATCAGTGGATGCCATGTGGTGCCATCCAGTGGCTGCCACATGCCCCACACACATAGTGACAAGTGTCAGTGATGTGTAAAAAGGGTAGGAGGACAGATGGAAGATGAGTCAGTAGTGACTAAGAATGCGCAACAAATGAGAGGACACCATGTGGCCCAATTAGTGGGTGCCATGTGGCACCCCGAAAATTCCCAATGTGGGCTGGTAAAAACAAAGTCAAATTAAAACAAATGGGGGGGGAGACCTCAGACCGGTCGACAGCCAACCCTGATCCACGAATTGTGGATAACCCCCACAAATCCAGTGGCGGGTTTCATCAAGGATGATCTATGCGCCTATAACATCATTTGGTTGGCGGGTGAGTTAATTAGGCACCAAACTTGGCGGTTCTGGATTCTAGCGGGAGTTTCATATAAAGGAATGGGTTATACAAAGGTTTAAAATAGTTTTGTTTTAAACTATTTTTTAATGTTTGTTTATATCTAATGTTAAAATAAAGGGGGTCTACGGGTTTGACCCCGGAACCTTCCCCTAACCAATTATTAAACTTAGCCACGGTTACCAACAAGCCATGGGGATTGGACTCGGTACATTTGCCCCCAAACTATTACTTAAATGCTAGTTATTACAGCACTCGGAAGGGTGATGCACGCACCTAGAGACCGTATGACGACACGAAAACCAATGTATAGAGTAATTTAAAGCAGGTTGCAGACACGCTTTGCGAGGCAGAGAGCCCAACAGGGGCCTAGAGGTGACTTTGTCCATTTGAGATGATTTGATGGGCAGTCCTACACTATTTTGCGCCATGATCACAATGGTGACGTCTATTTCTACATCAAAGTTGTGGATCAGAAGGATTATGGTAGAAAACCCAATGTAAGCATGGTGTTTTTGTAAATTTGGCTTCTTTATGATATTTTACAATAGATGTATGCATGTTATGGATTTCGATGAGCATGGAGTGTTGTAGCAAGGAAGAAAGACCTGATCTATTGCATAAAAACTCATCATATTATCCTTTGCATGCAAAACTAAGGCAATGTATATTATTCTTGAATCTGATCAACAGATTCAAAGAGGATAGTTGCTTCCCATTGTAAAAGAGTCCTTAGTATGCCATAGCTTGTGAGAGATCATCCTTCATCAGAAGAGATGATCTCTTATGGAAGAGACATTGCCACTTGTTGTGAGAATTGAAATCCTTGGTGTTGTCAAAGGAGAACCTATTATTGCCACTAATGTGAGAACTTAGCCCATGTGTTTTTCCATGGAAATTGCCCCATTGCAGAAGAGATTTTGACACATATTTATGAGAAACAACTATTTACACATAAGAGCACCTATTCATTGTTGTCACCGGGAGTGGGATTGCATCCCTTTTATATGTAAAGGAAAGCATATTTTAAATAAGAGAATGAAGTGGTTACGTGGTCAAGCGAAGCCCGGAGACTTAGCCCACCTTGGGCGAACTCTGTTATAAATTAATTGGTGATTCCTTATCCTTATGTGTGATTGTTTATCTCATGTTTATTATGCTTCCTTATTTCCGCAGTTAAGTTGTTGGATGCATTAAGTAAATGGAACATGAGAGTTAATAAGATTCTTTACTAAGATCAATTCCAATTGGATTCAAGCCTCTTAATCACTTCAATTTCACCTTTTTAACACACTCAAGTTCAATAAAAATGATCTTAAATCTGACATTTAAAGGAGTGGCATATAACCGAGTAAATATTGGTAACAGGATCACCCTAGTCTCAGATCAAGTGATATCAAAGAAGGATTGACGAAGATTGCAGGTGTCGAAGTTAATGGAAAAGATGGGGAAAACATCAAAGAATGCATGGCTTTGTGAGCTCGAGGAAATCAATCAGACCATCCAAGAAGAGAATGTTGAATTGAGGAGATTGCTTTAAGAGTTTGAAGAGGAAAAGAGCAAACTACAAGTGCAAATACAAGCTATGAAGGAGCAAGGTGGAGAATGCTCCATGACAAAGGCAGCAAAGATTCCATGTTGTGGCCATGGTAGGTATTTTAGTTATGGTTCTTGTCATGATGATTTTGATAACAACACATTTTTTCAGATGATAAAGGATGCTCTCCAGGCACCAGGGAACCAAGGTGGTTTCTTAGAAGCCTCGTCTACAACTTCATCCAACTAGGAGGAGAATTTGGCCACACCTCAGGAAGATAACTGAGTGTCACGGACAGGAATGGAGGTAAAGGATTCTCCATGTTTAGTTCCTTCCCTCATTAATGTTGATGATACTTTCAGAATCTTTGAACAACACACCAAGGGAATTGGCTTGAAGCTAATGAAGCAAATGGGATATGACGGAGGATGCCTTGGAGAGAACAGCCAAGGCATTGTGAATCCCATCAAAGTGGTAGAATTACCTCGACATGCAGGACTATGCTATGTCAGAGAAGAGGTTGGAGAATGCTCCAAGACTGTCGATGAAAGAAACTCTAAAACCGCAGAAGAAAGTGAGTCTTCAAGTGATGAGTCTAAGTCAGTGCAGTCTAAGAGAAAATCATATCATTTTGATGATCATGATTATGAGTCATCGCCAAATGAATATGAGTCTCACAAAGGGGGAAATGAGGTTATTTCTCCTCACCAGACCGACACAAGAAATAACCAAGCAAGGTATAAAAATGTTCCTTTTGATTACACACAAGTTGGCAATGTAAAGCAAATTTTATGGCATATAAAACCATGTACGTCTTGTGGTAAGAATAACCATGTTTTTTCCAATTGTTGGAAAAGGATGGTTGTGTACAGGGAGGTTATGGCAACCAGGAAGAAGCCAAGACATGAAGACCCTTCTCCACATAAGGAGAAAAGAAAGGGAAAGAAAACTTGGAAGAGGAAAAACCATTACACCCATTGCAACAAGGGTGGACATCGGGAAGCCACATGTTATACCCTCCATCTAGAGTTGTGTCCCAAGAGGGACAAGAAAGTTGAAAAAGCACTTATAAACGAGTCAATCGACGAAGTAGCTAAGAAGGGAAACCAGCTATAGCAAGAAGGCCAGCTACCAGAAAAGAGACAGCTCGAGAAGAAGTACCCAGTCATCTCGGTGACTGAAAGGATGGGAAAAAAATTGAGTTAGTTGATAGTGTCCATTGTTGTAAATCACTTGTTGTTTATAACACCCCATAGAAGCGCACTTTTTGTAAAAGTGATGAGATGTATAACATCACTTATTTATGAAACATGATGATATTTTAGGCCTCTTTTTGAGATAACAAAGGGTATGGGTTCTGTCGTAAATAAAAGAGACATGTATGATCTCATGATGTACACTTTTGGGGTCCAAAAGTTGTTTAGTGGGGAGGAATGATCCAGGAGGATCCCAAAAGGCCCAAAAATCAAAGTGTTCAAAATCTAGTAAAAATAGCGCCAAGTCAAAGTGCTTGTCGCAAGCTTTCCAATGCCACAAACGACACCTCAAATGGAGCTAAAACAAAGAAGTTATGGCCAGTCAAAGTCAACATGTACGTATAGATGACACCATCATTCATATTGTTGACTTCAGCAGTATGAATGATGATGTCATGTTGATGTGGCAGCACAAGAGGATACCACATGTCATGTTGATTTGGATTTTTTGACCCCTCTTTTGGCCAATAAAAAGTTTTCATGTGGCACCGTAGGGCGCCACGTGGTCATACAGCAACTAACATGGCAGTGATGTCATTAGGTGACAAGGAGACATGTGGCACCACCCAAGGTCCACCACGTGGCATCCTGAGAGGATGACATGTGGCCGTGCCACTGGGCATGTGATTTGGGCAAGACTCAACGTGTCAGTGGATGCCACGTGGCACCATCCAGTGACTGCCATGTTCCCCACACACACAGAGACAAGTGTCAATGATATGGTAGCACGGCAGGTGGACAAATGGTAGATGAGTTAGCAGTGACTAGGAAGGCGTAGAAAATGAGAGGGTGCCACGTGGCCCAATCAGTGGATGGCACGTGGCACCGCGAAAATTCCCAATGTGGGTTGGGTAAAAACAAAGTCAAATTAAAAAGGGAGGGGGGGGGGGGAAGCCCCGGACCGGCCGGCAGCCAACCCAATCCACGTATTATGATGAACCCCCACAAATCCAAAAACAGATCGCATCAAGGATGTTATGTGCACCGATCACATCTTTTGGTTAGCAAGTCAGTTAGTTGGGCGCCAAACTTGGAGGTTTTGGATTCTAGCGAAAGTTTCATATAAAGGAATGGGTTATACAAAGGTTTTAAATAGTTTTATTTTAAACTATTTTTTAATGTTTTTTTATAACTAATGTTAAAATAGTGGGAGTCCGCGAGTTTGACCCCGAAACCTTCCCCTAATCAATTCTTAAACTTATCCACAGTTACCAACAAGCCATGGGGGTCGGACTTGGTAAGTCTTCCCCCAAACTATTACTTAAATGTCAATTATTCCAGCACTCGGGAGGGTGATGGGTGTGCCCATAGGTTGTACAACAACACATAAACCAATGTAGAGAGTAATTTAATGCAGGTTTTTTTAGCACCCGAAGTTTTTCTTAGACTGCTTTAAGAACAATCCCAGTACCCATCAGATTATAAATCATTAAAATGGGTTTATACTTGAGTGGATCAGTAAGACTGAGTAAGAAAGGGAGAGGGAAACAGACTGTCTGCAGAGGCATTCCATTGGGCATGGAGACATAACATCCTACAGATCAAAGGAATTCAAACTATATACCAGATAAATGTTATATATAATTATGGGTAGAAGCATAGAGAATGTGACAAAAAGGTATAACATCCATCATACAGATATCCTTTCTGGAAACAGATTAAAGAGTGCTTAAACAATAAACAATGATTAATAGGCAAGCTACAACAGATCATATGTTGCTCATGAATCCATCAATCAATGGCAGCTATGATCCTCAAAGACTGTAATCTATTTAAGCAAGAAGATAAGGTAAAATGACAACAAATAAAAACAACATCTGATAAACAGCTTCACGAATCTTCAATGGAAGAAATGTTGATTACAAACAGGCCCTCGAGCTTACAAATAAGGAGCTAAACTGCTCCTCAAGCTCTCTCCTCTCTTGGATCATGAACTGAACTCCTTCCTCAAAAAAACAACTACTATATATAGTGTATCATTCATTCCTACTCTAAAGAGGTTGAATCCCAAGTGGTTACATTCGATTCCCTTTTCTCTAGGAGTTGTTACAACAAGGTGAAATAGAAAATCCACCTAGCTCCTATTTTTTTGGATCTTGTCTATTGTGATAAATGTCTTTTGAAACAGGTCATGATGCTTGATATGGTGATGGAACACATGTACCTCATATCCAAATACCTCCTAGGAAACCATTCAAACCCCCTCAGATAGGTGGAAACCCTCCTACAGCTCAGATTTATCAGACTGTTAGAGTTTGCAGCGCCTTTGATAACACGTGTTGTGAACTTTCCTGTAGGTGATGATTTCAAATTTCCTCCCAAATGACGAACTGGGTCAGGATGATTTTTGGTCAAAAAGTCAATAATATAATGATTCATCTCCAAAAACAATTTCAGAAGAACCCAGATCGGCATTTAAAATTTATGATGAAAAAATGACTTTGATGTGTACTAATTTGCTACAAACTTTCCCAAAACTACCAGTTCACAGCGCCTTTGACAACACGCACTGCGAACTTTCCTATAGGTGCGTTTTTACATTCAAAATTTATTTCAACTTTTAAAACTTGCACAACAAGTCTGAAAACCTTTCAGAACCTGCTACAATCATTGAAAACAATAAGATACCCCTTGCCATGTTTCCAAAGCATAATGATATGTGATTAGTGCATGAGGTACTTTCTTGATTTGTTGTGAACTTTCAAGTGAGTTTGCAGCAAGTCAACTTGACACATGATTTGACCCTCAAACGGTTAAATATGACATAAGTAACCTTTGTACACCCCTATACATCCTATGTGCTAACAATTTCTAGGCACACTTTATGAGGCAGAGAGCCCAACAGGGGCCTGGAGGTAAATTTTTCCATTTAGATGATTTCACAATCATTCCTACATTATTTTGCACCACGATCACAATGGTCATGTCCGTTTCTGCATAAGAGTTGTGAATCATAATGATTATGGAAGAAAACCCAATGTAAGTATGGTGATTTTTTTAATTTGGTTTCTTTATGATATTTTGCAATAAATGTATGCATGCTACAGATTTAGATGAGCGTGGAGTGTTGCAACAAGGCAACAAGACCTAATATATTGCATAAAAACTCATCATATTAGCCTTTGTACACAAAACTAAGGTGGTGTTGATTATGCTTGAATCTGATCAATGGATTCAAAGAGAACGGTTTCTTCCCATTGTAAAAGTGTCCTTATTATGCCACAGCTTTTGAGAGATAAACCTTCATCAGAAGAGATCATCTCTTGTGGAAGAGACATTTCCATTTGTTGTGAGAACTGAAATCCTTGGTATTGTCAAAGGAGAACCTATTATTTCCACTTATGTGAGAACTTATCATGTGTATTTTTCCATAGAGATTGCCCCATTGCAGGAGAGATTTTTCCACATATTTATGAGAAACAACTCTTTACACATAAGAGCACATCTTCGATGTTTCCACTAGGAGTGGGGCTGCAGCCATTTTATATGTAAAGGAGAGCATATTTTAAAGAAGAGAATGAAGCGGCTACATGGTTAAGCGGATCCCAGAGATGTATCCCACCCTGGGTGAGCTCCATTATCAATTGGTGATTCCTTGTCCTTACGTGTGACTACTTATATCATGTTTATTATGCTTCCTTATTTCTGCATTTAAGTTGTTGGATGCATTAAGTAAATGGAACATGAGAGTTAATAAGATTCTTTAGCAAGATTTATTCAATTTAGATTCAAGCCTCTTAATCATTTAAATTTTACCCTTTTAATGCAATCAACTTCAATAAAAAATTATCTTAAATATGATATTTAAAGGAGTGGCATAGAACCGAGTGAATATTGGTAACAGGGTCACCCCAGTCTCGGATCAATATGTTGGGAGGTGGATTTAGGTTGAGTCCTCGTTGATACGAACTATCCCCTAATCCAGTTGCCTTGTGAATTTGGCTAAGTTATTTACTGTCCCATTTTTTTCTGCAATAGATATGGCAGTACTCTACAAACTTGAATTTTTGCTCCTCATTTTGGATTCTTTGGAAAATTATTTCGATATTGGGTTGCATATTTTTATTTATATGTCACGACCCTTTTATAATCAACTCAAAATCACCTATTACAATGACTTTTAATGCTGAATCAGCATTTATTAGTGCCATACCCATATATACTGTCGGGATCTTAGCTTGGTTATTTTTTGTAGACCCCAACCCCCAAGAATATTTTGTAATCTTATTTCTTTCGAGGTCATAAATGACCCCCCGCACCTATCACCCCTCCCAAAGATCTAAAGTTAAAGAATCCATCATAAGGATTTGAAGCAAATTCAAGTGCTAAGGATTCACAACAATGGACTAGTGTCGATAAACTTGAATGATGAATGGTAACTCAGAAAGAATGCACAAAATCATAGCTTGAACATAGAGGATACCATGCCATGGGATCCATAGCACTTTAGTCAATATGTAGCATAGAAGAATGGTGAAGGCATAGGATCCATAGAAATTAAATGATCAAAAAATGCTAGAGATTGTTGGACCCATGAAAATATGGAGGATCAATACCAAGCCTACTAGATCTATAGCATCTAGAAATTGAGGAAAAATAGGATCTGTAACAAGAAAGAAGCTGCGAAATCTCAAATAACAAATTCAAAAATTTGATAGTTTGGATTATTTTCTTTGTGTGTTGTTTTCTCTTTCTTATGTTCTATATTATTTTTTTGCAAACCTTGTCCATTAGGGAAGTTGATTTTCAAACAAGATTTTTCTAACTACACCCAAGAGGGTTTTCCTAGTTAGAATTTATTAAATCCAAGGAATTCCAACTAGAGGCTAGTTTTCTAACTCTCCAGGGTCTGATGGGGCCTGAAAATATATTTTTTCCATCAATTTTTTTTTAAATACAACATAAAGATCAAATATGTGTAGGTTTAAGTGAAATAGTCACAACACCAACAATCTTCATGTCTAATTTCTTGGATAGATATCTTATGAAAGCTTCATTTGAAAATGGTTTATGATATAACCTCAAATGATGGTAATTGGTTGTGAGAGGAGTTTTTTCCTCATCAATTGTGCATAATTTGACGAATACATTGTCATAGACAATATCGACCTCATAAGGACCAAACCACCGGGTGTGAATCTTTACCTTGAAATCCTTGAATTGGGAATCAAATAATAGGGCCCAATCTCCTACTTGGATTTTTTTCTCCTTGATGAACTCATCAGGCCACTTGGCCATTTTTTGTTGTACAACAGAAGTCTAATGCAAGGTATCTTGATGAAGTTTGTCATGTTCATTAATATACTACAAGATATGTTTTTGGGCATTTGAAAGATCCATCCCCACCTCCAAAGAAATCCTTAGTGTTTTAACTTCAAACTTAATAGGAATGACTACATGTTTACCATACACAAGCTCGTAGGGAGTGAATCCTGTAGTGTTTCTCCATGTAGTACGACAAGCCCACGAAGATTATAGAAGCCTACTAGCCTAATATATATGGTGTATATGCATAGTCTTGGTCAAGATAGATTCTATAAATTTGTTAGTGACTTCAAATTTCCCATTTGCTTGTGTATGATATGGTGTGGAGGTTCTATGATTGATCTTGTACTATTTGGTAATGGATTAGATGAGATTTTAAGTGAACCATTTCCCTTGGTTTGTAACAATCTCACAAGGAACTCCAAAACTGATGAAGATGTCTTCATATAAGAAACATACTACAACTTGTTCCATTACTTTTCTAATATCCTTGGTAAACCCACTTGGTCACATAATCGGTACATACCAAGATATACCTTCTTCTTGGATGGTGAGTGGATAGATCCTAGGAAATCTAGTGCCCATTTTTCAAAAGGCTTGACCATAATTTGAGGCTAAAAGGGCATCTCATCTAATTGTATAGTTCATCCTATTCTCTGACAATTGTCATAGCATTTCACGTACTTTTTTTCATTTCAAAAGATGGTGGGCCAATAGTATACTAGATGCAAAACTTTGTTGACAATCCTTTTGTCAACAAAGTACCTCCACAAGGTTTGTCATGACATGCTTTTAGGATTTCATAGAACTCATCCTCTCGAACAAAATGTCAGTTAACAAGATCCATGCCTATGTAAAAAACATGGCTCTAAACCTATGAATATATTGCACTTCGCTTGACAATTATTTGTTGCTCTTTTGTGGAAAGATACTTTGGAAGTTAATTCCTTGTAACCAAATAGTTATCAATCTTTGTAAACCACAGTGTGTTAATAGATAATGCAAACAAATGTTCATTGGGAAAAACATCCTCAACAAGAATGGCATCCCCATCATTATTAAGCCAAGAAAGAAAGTCAATGACAACATTCTCTTTTCCTGGCTTATCAAGGATGGTGATGTCAAAATCTTGTAGAAAGAATAATTATATGGTCACTCTACCATTAGTAATAGGTTTATTTCGCAAATAAAAAATGACATAATGGTTAGCATGCACAAATACATGATAGCCAGTGATATAATGATGAAATTTATTAATAGCATGGACAACAACAAGAAACTCGTTACAGATAGTTTAATTCAATGGGAGAAAAATAATGTTGATGAATTAGATTACATATGGTCATTGATCTTCCTTTTGTCGAAGCACTACATTAATAGATGTATCTGAAACATATCTAGAAATAAGAAAAGGTAAGGACTACTTTGGTCCTCTTAATATTGGTGCTACCGACAACTTTTCCTTGAGAGCTTCAAAAGCAAATTGACATTGATCAGTCCAATGAAAAACTATGTCTTTATAAACACTTTAAGCAATTGAAACACAATCTTTGTAAAATTGGAAATAAAGTGTCGATAATAACTAGCATGTCCTAGGAAGCTACAAACATCTTTTTGAGATTTGGGAATAGGAAGATTTGAAATTACCTCTACTTTTGTTGGATCTACATTAATACATAAAGAAGGGATATGATGGTGAAGTACAATTCTTTGTGTTAGTAGCATGTTACACTTCTCATGATTAAGAGAAATATTTGTTTCTTGGCATTGTACGAGAAATTTCTCCAAGTTATCCACGACTTCCTTAAAAGTTTTAACACACACAGTAAAAGCATCCATGTAAACCTCTACACAAGCATGAATCAAATTTGAAAAGATACCAAGAACAACCCACTGGAAAAAATAAGAGGCATTGCAAAGACCAAAGGGCAAGACTTGATAAGAATAAGTTACCCATGGGTAGGTAAAGGTAGTCTTGTCCTGATCCTCAGGGGAAATCTAAATTTGATTGTATCCACTAAAATTGTCAATGAAGAAAAATAATTTCTAAGATACCAATGTGTCAAGGAATTGATTGATTAAATGAAGAGGGAAATTTTATTTAAAGTGGCTTTATATAATTCCTTGTAGTCAACACAAATACACCACTTACCATTTTTCTTGGGTACTATTACGAGTGGTGAGACCCATTGACTATCTAAGATAGGATAGATAAAATTTGCATTCAACAAATTTTGTACCTCTTCTTCACTATCTCTTTTACAATAGGGCCCATTCATCACTAAGGTTGCCAAATAGTTCGATATTCATTTTTTATATAAATATGGTGAGTAAAAATATCATGATGAATGTCTTTCATATTGGTGTACTCCCATGTGAATGCACTACTATTTTTGTGTAGTAACTTAATCAATTGGTCTTTCAAAGAGGTCTCTAACCTATGATTGATGTTTAGTGTCTTTCCTGGGCTAATTACCATTGGTGTACTATGATATTCTAATATGGCATATAAAGAAGAAGGCATGGAATTGAATTACAATGATAGAGCAGTTAATGAATAGTTTTATTAAGGGTTCTTGTCCAAGATATGACTAAAGGATGGAAAAATTGGATGTTGAAACGAGTAGGGATTGGATATGAAATTTATAATCAGATTATCTTCAATCTTATCATTAAAAGTTATAGATTGTTCTAGTGTGAGTAGTGGCTACATAATTTCATCATTTCTATACTCGTTTTCTACCCAAATAGACATCTCTTGATCTACGTAGGGCTTGGTAAGAGAATATAAAGTGAGTTTCTTAGTGTAATTTCTATGAGATATGGTCATATTGCTAGATCTACAACGAATGTAAGCATCTATAGTAGCCAACCATGGTTTTCCCAAAATCAATGGGTAGCCCCCAAGGTTAGAATTTGGTTGCAACGTCATGAAATTTGTGGGGTATACCCAATAATCAATGGAAACCACTACATGTTATAATATCCCTTCTGGATTTATAGTAGATCGATCAGCCAGTTGAAGGAGTATAAGATTTTGATGTAAATTAGGTGGTTGAAGTATTTCCATGGTTTCCTTAGTCATGACATTGATGGAAACTCCTAAGTAAATTAAGGCGTTTATAATGGGAATGTTGTTGATATGAAAATTGACTATAGGGCTTCCTAGGTCAACATACTTAACCATAAAATCTTGTCCAAGAATTAAGTTAGAAATTTGACCAATGACATGGTGTTATGAACCAAATTCCACAAATATCATAAGAATAGAGAGAAGAAGTAACTCCACTCCTTGAGAATGAAAAATATTCAATGTGCTATCCCCTAGCCTAAGTATAACTAAGGAGATCACATCTAGAGGCATGTTATCCCTTATCTTAGGGATAGCTAAGGATACCATGTCTTGAGGCCCATAGGTCCTAGACATGGATTGTCGAGAGCCAGAATGGCCCCGGAGGGCCCCTTTTTTCTTCAGTGCATCCCATCTATCAGCAACAGTAGTATCCATCCCACCAACCTGGTCTTGAAGTAGCTTTAAGTCTTGCTCCATGAGGTAATGAGTCTGGGTATCATGGTATGTGTCACTCTAATTATTGAAGCACTTGAATATGTTGCACTGAATTCTCCTTCATTTCATAACGATTTCTTGGAAATTATGCTCTTTAACTTGTTCATATCTGGAAGGGTGACATGATTCCCTAGTAAGTTGATCTCCCTTTAGGACAGGTTGCCACTAGGTGGGTTTATGAAATTTCATCGTCCATTCCCTCTATACGTACCACTTTCCATGCTTTCTCCTCTCATTTTCCCCTACCTTTGTTCAGGCATTGGGTTTGCCACACTAGAAAGGGTTGTACCTTTCCTTCTGGTAAGAAGGGGCAAAAAGTAGTTGGAAAGAGTTAAAATCCAAAATGAAACCTTTGAGATGCTTCACCCAGTGATTCCCGAGAAATAAGTAAAAGGATTCTCAATAAGAAAAGGAACATGTACGATAAATAAACGCTCAAGGTATTAGTTGGAGGATGTGAGGTCTCATCATGAGCCGACCTATTATGACCATGGGTATGTAGAGGTATGACACTACCATCTATCTAGTCACCAAACCAGGGTAGTGGCTCTTGGTGGCATATCCAAGAGAAAGGGGGTCTCATCATGAGCCATCCTTCTCATCTCCGGGAAATGCTTGTGGGTAACAATGTCACCTCTGGTTCCCAAGCTAGGACAGTGTCCATCAACTCTTCCCTTGAAGCATAAAATAAAAATATAAAACGCAATAAATCTAAGAATAAAAGGCATTGAATGGGCTAGGAAAGAATGGCATATATGACAAGGTGCATCTCACCCTCCACAGAGGCACCCATAGGTAAGATTACATTTCCATGTTATCATCGCACCCCATTCCCAAACACTTACCCCATGCCACCTCACACACACTTACATGACCTAGATTGGCTCTCACCTGGGAAACACCATAAACTTAAGGAGGATTAGCCCAATAGGACACCCTGATACCTTCTCCAAACCTAACTTGTTAAACTGCATAACGTCTTTGAACATTTGTTTGGGTAAAGGGGGGGCTTGATGCACATGTTTGGGTAATTTTATTATTAGATGTGATTGACATTGTTATGATCCTTGTGACTTATGAACCCCTAGAGGGMGTACTTGTTGTTGTTTCAGGACTTTTCTTAGTGGACAGGTTCATATGGAGGAATGATTAGCTCGGACGTCCATGGGGATGAAATCCCAACAGATGGATGTTGTGACCCCAACCAGGGGTAGAGAGACACCAGAGACTTTCACCRGGAATAAAGAAGGACATTTCCCTTGAGACATTCGGGTAGACTTAGACCCAGGGGGATCTTTCCCTTCCACCTAGACGTTGACCCTTGAKATCCCATGATGCCATTATTTTGACTCGAGTTGTCATCCAAAGCTTGGGTGTGCATTTATGAGGGAARTTWTGTGKTGGTTGGCATGTGTGGCATCATACAGGGCCTTTAGAGGCCAAACCTTTTGCATGTGGGGGGAAACGCTCCACCCTAGGGGCTCAACATCACCCTAGAAGGGCATGACGTCACCCTTGGAAATGATCTTAGGGTTTAATTACCTTCAATTATGTAAAAATTGGATTTTTGATGTAATCTAGCCAGGTCGGCCTTTTATGACCTAATTTTAATTAAAGGTCATTGAAACTGTATAAATAGAGAGAAATTACTCTCATTTTTTCATCATCACTCATCACACAAGTAGTGTGGTCTAAAATTTGAGCCCTTTTTGGGAGTTATTGGCTGAAATTGGGAGGTGCACTTGTCTTGGAAGCTAAAATTTGCAACTTGGATCATTTCTTGGTGAATTTACTTGGCAATCTAGGGATTTATTGTTTGATTATTCTTGGTGAAGTAAGTAAATCTACAATTCTTCATTTTATTGTGAATGTTATGGTATATTTGTTTATTCATGTTAAATATTGTGAAATTTATTGCTTGAAAAACCCTAGTGTTACACGTCAAAACTCCTCACTTCGATAATGTCACATTCTCATTGTCGCAAGTGTCACACTTTTTGTCACAAGTGTCGTAAATGTCGCATTTTTCGTTCTGCATGTGTCGCACTGCAAATGACACCATGGAAACACTTGATACATCCTTTAGAATTAGTCATCTTGACAATTTTTTGGAATATCAACTCTCCCCTGCTCATATGCAGGGAGTGCTAATGCTCTCTGTCTATCTAGCAAGGAGTGTTGTAGCACTTCGTTTCTCGTTGTAAAGGAGCGTCGATTGGTTGAGAAAATCATGGGAATAAATCCCCCTTTTCTCTAAGGATAGCTAGGGATGATTCGAGTTGGTTTGGATCGAGTCTAACCCTTAGGCTGCATCTAAGGGAGATGCCACAACTAATGTATTCATACCCTCAACTAATCCCAAATATAACCAAGGTGGTTGGGGCCTCCCAAATCCTATAAATGGAGGCATTCTCATGGTGAACGGGGAGGAAAATAATCAGCAAAAGAATTGTTATTTTGATCGTGGATGTTTCAAGCAAGGGGTTGGACGAAGAGGATTTGGAGAAGTTGTTTCAACACCATCCATGATTGTAAGATTCTCTTTCAAGTTCTCATCAATATACTTGGCTTATTCCCTTCTAGATTGTGTATCTTACATATGCTTGTCTATTATAGATGAATTTTTTTAATCCAATATGGTAGAGTAAGAATTTCCTTGTTTATATTTATTGTCTGTGGTTTTGCAGTTATCAAGCTGTGTGGAAGAGTTTTGACATCAAGCTCGAATTGGAGCAACGAGGACAAAAACCGTAAATAGGTATGATCACCTTCTTCTCCTTCTCTCTATTTGACTAGTTAAATAAATCTCAAAGGGATGTTAGTGTCCATTTGTATCTTTCTGTCTTGGTATTAGGGGTTTATAATCCAGGGGGATATTCACCTGTCCACAAGGTAATTATTCCATAACACCCAGGAGTAAAGAACTTAAATTACTACTTCTTTGTTCTTCATTTTCTAGACATTTTCCAAAGTGATTTGACTTAGATAAACTTCTAAATCCCTTAATGCTAGCTCTTTATAATCCATTGTCTATTTATTGTTGCTCTTAATACCTTTTAATAGTCCAAGGAAGGCATATTAGCTAGCGCCTAATACCCCTTACTCTCTAGCAAATTTGCCCCTAGGATTTGGATTCTTGAGGCCTTGGGTTACCAACACCTCATCCATTCATCCCTTCTCCTTAGACAAATACAATCATTTTTTCATTGATTCCAAGAGAAAATCGTCACCTCTAGACTCCATTAACCTTAAAGGCACTAGTCCAGTTGCTTTAGTGAATTGATTGATCAAACAAACACTCAAACCTTCTTCCTCTAAGATTTTACTAACATTTTCTAACCCTAAACTACACTAACTCCTTAGTTAACTAGTTGTTGTTGCAAATATTTGCTACAGCCATACCAACATACATTGATTGGACACATTTGCCTACATAACTTGCACTTAACTCATTCAAAATCTAATTGTAACAATTGCTAGTCAATCTACTATATAAGTGCTAACTTTGTATGGTGTTTTCTTGCACTTTTGACCCTTATAATTTGTTGTTGTTGCAAAATATTGCTACAGCCATCTAATTGCAGAAAATTCTCTACAAAATTGACTTATTATGCTAGCTAGACATTGCCAAACTTTTTTGTGACAAACTTTTATCATTCTTCTAAGTCAAAGCTATTTCTTCTTGTCATTTTCAAGCATTTTCAAGTCATAACTCTTGTGGGTGTTAAAATATTAATTGTTGTTATAAATTGTTGTATTGTTTCAAATTCATATCAGCTAGCTTACTTCTTGAAGGTTTATGGTCTTAAGAAGCACTAACATCATATATTTTTACTTGCAAGCTGCTATATTTTCTTGTTGTCTTGTTCTAGGAAAGTACACTTCATTTTACCATTTTCTTCATCCCTTAAAGACCATAAGAACCTTCTGAATTGAGTGACCAGTGAAAGGGGTATTTTCTTGCATCCTTACCTTAGTTATCATCCCTTTAGGTCAATGGGGACGTCTCCCCTGGGGTACATCTTGATATATCCCTAAATAGAAAGAGGTTTCATGTTAAGGTGTCAGTGATAGGTCACCCCCTATTATGCCAATATTGCATCCACTTGCCTGGGGCTTTGGGAAAGTATAGATTGTGTGATAACAAGGCCCATGTGTCCTAGACATGGAGTACCGAGATCCAGACGACTAGAGCATGGCCCTATAGGGCCCCTCTTTTCTTTAGTGCAGTCCACTTGTCACCGGCAGTAGTATACATCCCACCAACCTGGTCCTGAAGTAGCGATGAGTCTTGCTCCATGAGGTAATGAGTCAGGTTATCATGGTATGTATCACTCTAATTTTTGAAGCACTTGAATATGTTGTATTGAATCCTTCTTCAATTTCATGATGTTTTCTTGGAAAGTATGCTCTTTGCCTCGTTCATACCTAGAAGGGTGACATGGTGCCCTAGTAAGTTGATTTCCCTTTAGGATGGGTTGCTACTGGGTGGATCTGTGAAAAGGCATCGTCTGTTCCCTCCATACTTACCACTTTCCATCTTTGTTCCTTTCATCTCCCATATCCTTGTTTGGGCATTATGATTGGCTACACTAGGAAGGGTTGTACCTTACCTAGTGGGAAGAAGGGGCTAAAGGCCCATAGGGTAAAAGTAGTTGGAAAGAGTTAAAAGACAATGTTGAAACCTTCGATATGCTTCACCCAAGGATCCCCAAGAAAGAAATGAAAAAATTCTTAGTAAGAAAAGGGGACCCATAAGATAACATAAACACTCAAGGTACTAGTTGATGGATAGGAGGTCTCATCATGAGTCGGCCTAGAATGACCATGGGCATGTAGTTGTATGACACTACCACATATCTCGTCACCAAACTAGGGTAGTGTCTCTTGGTGGCATAGAGAAGAGAAAGAGGGTCTCATCATGAGCCATCCTTCTCATTTCCATGAAATGTTTGTGGATAACGTTGTTACCTCTGGTCATCAAGCCAGGACAGTGGCCCTCAACTATTTCCTTGAATCACAAGAGAAAAATATCAAAAGAAATAAAGCTAAGAGTAAAAAGAAATGAATGGGATAGGAAAAAATTTCATTTATGACAAGGTGCAGCTCACCCTCTACAAAGGCACCCATAGGTAAGACTTTACATTTCCCTTTTATTACATGCACTCCATGCCCAAATATTTACCCCATGCCACCTCATACACTTACATGACTTGGACTAGATCCCACCTGGGAAACACCCCAAACTTAAGAGAGTTTATCCCAATAGGACACCCTAAGACCTTCTCCAAACCTAACTTGTCAAATTGCATAATGTCTTTGAGAATTTGTCTAGGTTAAGGGGTTGATGCACATGTTTTGGTAATTTAATTATTGGATGTGATTTACATGTTATGATCCATGTGACTTATGAACACCCTGGAGGGCTTACTTGTTGTTGTTGCGGGACCTTTCCCAATGCATAGGTACACATGAGGGAATGATTAGCTCGGACCTTCATGGGGGTTTAAAGCCCACAGATGGATGTTGAAACCCAAGCCAAGGGTAATAAGAGATTGGAAAATTTCACTGGGAGAAAGAAGGATGTTGCCTTTGGAGGCACCCTGGCAGACCTAGACCTAAGGGAACTTTATTTTCCACATGGACATTAGCCCTTAAGGGCCCTGGATGTCACCATGATAGACCTAGACGTCATCCAGAGTTAGGGTTTCATCTTTGGAGACATTTTTTAGCTTGGTGGCACATGTGGGCATCATTTTAGGCCTTTGTAGGCCAAGCGTTCTACTTTCCCTTCTCAACATTCCACATGTGGGGCTCAACACCACCCTAGAGGGGGCATGACGTCACCCTTGGAGGATTTTCTGGATGCAAATTTATTTTAATTATGTCAAAATTGAATTTTTGTTGTAAACTAGTCAGGTCAGCCCTGTTGTTGACCTAAAAGTGAATTAAGGGTCATAATTTTGTATAAATAAACATAAAGCACTCTCATTTTGACATCACAATTTTTCATTGAAGACAAGAGGTATGAAATTTGTGCCCTATTGGGGTCAATGGCTGAAATAGTGAGGCGCCACTCTTGTTTAAGGCTTGTATTTGCAACTTGGATCAATTTTTGGAGTTTTATGGTGATCTTGCATGGTATATTCATGATTATTCTTGGTGCAAGTAAGTAGAATATGCATTTTTTCATCTACTGAATGGTTCATTATATGGTTTTATTTGCTCATACAAGATTATGAAATTGTATGGTGTATTTAATGCTTGAAGTAAGAACTTTCTTACTTTTTATTTGCCAAGATTTTCACTAAATTGATCAAGTAACTAGTAAAACCCTAGAGCCCTAAATTTCTAGCACTCTAATGGTTTGCATTTGGTTAATGTTGCATAAGTTATACTCCATAAAAAGGTTAAGGAGAACAAGGTGCTAGGGCCTAGAAGTGCCTACACCCTAACACTTTGTCTCTTGAGGTCAAAATCTAGGAGGACTTAAGTTACTGCTCCTCCTAGACTTTTTCCCTCTTAGACTTTTGTGTATAATCATTAACGTGCAGCCTTAGAAGAAGACACCCTCCTTGAATCCATTTACCCTTGAAAGGAACTAGTCCTCTTCTCTTACTTCTTGACAAGACTACCAACCTCAAATCAAATTCTTCCACTTGATACTCTATTAATTTACTGACCTATTATAGATTACTAACCACTAAGTCTGTTGCTACTAATATCATTGTTACGCCCTCTTCTTAGCAGCCTTATCAAGCCTATTAACTAAGTAAACTAACCCAGAAATTGCACAAGCCAAAGCACTATCACTTTCAGGCTTTAAACTATCCTTGATACTATTCTAAAGGTGCATCTCTGAAGTTGTTATAGATCACTTTGATGTTGTTGTAACTACTGCTACAGCCACATTTTGCATCCCTTATCAGCCCATGCTAACAACAAAACTTCCCAGAAACTTGTGTTAGGAAAATTGATATCATTAAGTGCTAAAAGTGTGTGGTATGCCTTAGAAAAGTATTTTTTTCTGAAGTGGTTTGTTGTTGTCATAGCTATTAAATTGTTGTTGTTATAAACACTTTGGAAGCCCCCTTTTTAGGTCACTTATTGACTTGTATTAATATTGAAAATTGTGAGTGACAAAGCATTATCAATTTTGCAAGACCCTTGTATCTTTTCCTTGTCATCATAAATTGCAACTTCCAAGATACATTGTTGCTATTGTAATCTCATCTTTATTGTATAATAACTTGTTCTGGTAGCACATAATTTGTTTAAGAAGTCATTGATTATAATTTGTTGCTACTGACATTTGATGTTTCAATGGTAAAGGGAAAGTACAAACTCATTTTCACTTTCCCTTGTCCCTTTAAACTTTACCCAAGTGACTTATTTTGTTGATTGACTTGGATAGAGGGGTGGGTTTTCACCATGTCTTTATGCCCTTCATCAACCAACTATGTCCTAGGACGTCTCCCTTGGAGTGAGATTTTCCTCCTCCTAAAGAGAAAGAGGTACCATATTGGGGTGACATTGATAGGGTTACCTCCGTGTTACATAAATCTAAGCCTACTTTCCTTTAGGATTTGGGAAAGTATAGATTGTGCGATAACACAATGAATAAGAAGTCACTTCAAGGGTGAAACTTCCTTTTACAATATACCCAATGCACAAGACAAAATGTTTATAAAAATGAATCTCCTTTATTATAAATAGGAGATAAAGTGAGCATGATGTAACCTACCACTAAGATGACCTAACCATAAATAATATATTAATAATGAATGAGGATTAGGGCCTTAACATAGCCCCCCATATTTAAAAATATTTTCGCTCAAAGATTGTAATTGAGGATGTTTCTTCATGAATTTCTCATTTTTCTATGTAGCTTCTTCTGGAGGCATATTCTTTGACTTTATTAAGCACTCCATAATGGTTTTGTTCTTAAGAGATAAAGAACGTTGATCTATAATTTTTTCTAGTTCAAGAAACGACATCCCTTCTTCATCTAATTGTGGAAATTTCATCTACACTGGCATTGTTGGACACACCGACCACACTTAGAGGGGGGATGAATGAGTGTGGGACTCTTTTTCAAAATTTCCCCTTCAGAAGACTCCTTAGTTAGAAATCACCATTTACTCACTACTTATTGTTGTCATTTATAATTAGTTAAATGTGAACATACATCAGCAACATATATCATTAATAAGTCATCACCACAAGGAACACAAAGAACACAAGATGTATGTATAATTTTCTTTTTATTACAGACTACAATCCTTAGGTTATCAGCAACAACTGAATAGAGTTACAACTCCACAAGAGCAACATCTCTACAATGCAAGACTCAGCTTACACAACTCAGCACCAACTGAGAAGAGGAATCAATCCTCAACAGATACCAATCTGTCAACAGGTATGTGACCTATCAATAGTGCAACACATGTATGTACGCACCCTACTAGTAGTACAGCTCGTGTATGTATGGGGCTTGTCTGTACTACAGCCTACGTGTCCCTTCTGAACAACTAGGGCTTTCTCTCCATGATAAACTCAGATCTTCTGCAGCCCTCAGTCACATTCACTTATGTATTTTACTTTCCAATCTGAACCATAACAAATCTCAACATATCCATACTCTCAACAACTTATACTCATGCTTCTCAACCATACAATATGAATGCTACTCAAACATAAATAACCAATATGCTATGGCAACCATATCAGTACTGAAACATAAGAGTGTTGCTCACTCCATCAACCAACACACACCAAATCACAACAACCATACCAAGAATGCTTCAAGCATTCACCATACAATATCCAAGAGTATCCATCAAGACAACTATGTAACCATACCAAAGTTTCTATGGCAGATCTGAGCCCATAGAATGCAAATATGAAACTTGCTTCAGTCGTCAAGAACTTGGCACCAGCTCACACTCAAATCTTCATGACTTCATCAACTGTACGCACTATGTCTTCCTTCAGCCCGCATGTGTACCTGCTATGGATCACTACAGCCCGTATATGTATGCTCTCTGACCCACTTCTACTCGCATACTCCTTCATAAACTAGGGTTTCTGAATTTCTGAAACTTTCATCGTCAAGATCTCAGACTTACGAAAACTTTGATGTGTCCATGAGATATTCTAGCCACACTCTCTCTCATAAATAGATCTCCAATATGTGCTCAAGAGATATTTTATCACAAGAGACCCTTGCCTCTTATTTATACTCTCCAACTAGCTTCCTTAGAAGCATCTTCTAAGTCACTTTGTCCACATAGCCACTTTGTCCACATAGTCACTTATGTCCAAATTTTCCCAGTTTTCCACTTGTCCATGTATCCAATAGCCACTTGACCACTTAACTCACTTTCCTCATTTTAGGGTTAACCACTTCCCATAATTAGAAAGTTCTCCATTTACTATGTTTTTTAAATAATCCTCCTTGACCTGTCACTTCACTTTATTATTTAAATAATCCTCTTTGATTTTGTCAAATCACTTTATTAATTAAATCATCCTCCTTCTTTGCAAGCACTTTGACTTCTTTGACCTTTTTGGGGTTGCAAGCCAACATATGAGGGTTCTTCAACTTCGTAAGGCCATAACTCTCAAACCGTGAGGACTTATGTGACGTTCCACATGCCACCAGAAATGGCATGACAAGCACTATCCATCTATGATAGTTTCACTAACAAATTCATTGATCTTAATCTCATTATTCCACAATTAAGCATGGGTTCCCTAACCATACTTCTAGGATAACTCAACCACAAAGCATCTTCTCGTGAGGGCTTTCACCATAAGGGGACCACTTTGGAGTTCATCCATTTGTACTCCTTATCAACCATGATAAGACAATAATGAGTCATCTTTAACTCGATCCAACTATGCATCATATATCAATGAAACCACATCAATCCAACTATGCATCATATATCAATGAAACCACATCAATCCAACTATGCATCATATATCAATGACAACTCATCTTCATCTATGCATCATATATCAATGACAAATCAGTGATCCATCTTCATCTGTGCATGACATCATATGACTATGATTCCACTTGACATCAATCCATTCACATCAAGGACAATACATATTACATCAATATGTTATAACAAGACATTGTTCCTTTGGCATCAATCAATCCCTTCACATCAATCAATCAATCCTTTGGCATCAATGACAACATGATCCAATAGCCATAGTTTGTCCCAAAACATTTTTTAGGAAAGATACATGAAAAACTATATGAATGCGAGAAGAAGGAAATTATAACGCATATGCCACTTCTCCAATCTTCTAAATAATCTTGTAGGGTCCATAAAATTTTAGAACTAGTTTATGCTTCTTATTTTGTTTGAGAGCAGATTTCTTATAACGTTGTAGTCTCAAAAATGTCCAGTCACCCTCCTCAAATTGTCTTTCACTTTGATGTTGTTCTACTTGATGCTTCATATTGTTATGTTCCATTTGAAGGTTTTATTTAAGAATTTTTAAATTGTCTTTAGTATTTTCCATGTGTGAGTCTACTTCCTATACTTTGGACCAGTCCTGCAAAAATAATGTGATACTAAGAGTTGGATATCCATAAAGAAATTGAAATGGATACATCTTAGTAGATGTGTGATAGGTGGTATTATACCACCATTCTGCTAAAGGAATCCACTTCACCCATTGAGTTTTTTTGTATGGAGAATAACAATGAAGATAACCCTCTAAACATTTGTTAACTATTTATGTTTGACCATGTGTTTTTGGATGATATGTTGAATTCATAGCTAGTGTTATTCCACTCATCTTCTATAACTCTTTTCAAAAGTTTCCTATGAATTTTGGATCTCTGTAACTTGTTATTACTTTAATAAATCCACGAAGTCTATTAATTTCCTTCATGAACACTTCCACCACTTGGCTTGCAATATATGTACTTTAAATTCCACAAAAATTTGCATACTTTGTGAGTCTATCCATGGCAACAAAAATGGCATCCTTACCTTCCGATTTCGATAAACATGTAATGAAGTCTATTGATGTCTCTTCACATATTTTATTAGGTATGTGTAAAGCTTGAAGTAACCCTCGAGCCTTAACTATCTCTACTTTATTTATTTGGCACATCTGACATTCAGTTACAAACTTTTGAATATCTTTCTTCATTTGTTCCCCCCCAAAAAAGTATCCTTTGATATTTTTTAAGGAACCTTGAGTTTCCCACGATGAGAGATTCATGAGACTCTCTTAATATTTGTTTCTTCAACTTTGATTTAGGGAATAACAATATTCTACATGTGTACCAAAGGATATCTCTCTTCCACTCCTAATGTTCCATAGATCTCTTCCCTTCTTTTAAACATTGTATTTTCTATCTAGTATTATTGTCATCTTGTCAGTCATGGTGATATTCTTCCAACCATGTAGGAATGGAAGATGTAATGGAATATAATCTAGAGGCTTCTTCTATTCTGGAAAAGGCATCTATGGATTTTTCTATTCGATGTAAAATTGTGATTTCGATGATTGTAAACTGCAATTTTAGATTAATTTTGAGGTTTTAAATTTATCAAGATGTTCAAAATTGCAATTTGAGCAATGAAAACTAACATTTGAACAATTCTTTATCCACTAGATTATGGCATATACTGAGTGATTTGACTACCCCATATTAAACACAATATGCTAATTGGATTGAAGCTATCAAAAACAAGTGGTCGTCATCAATTTTTTATTTAAAAAATGAATTGTCAATTTCTCTTACTCGTTCCTTTTTTTTTCAAAAAACCAATTGTGATTATCTATTCTTCCCATGGTTGCATTATTCTTTGAAATATTTTTCTTTATGACAATAAACAAAGAATATAAGTTTACCAGATGTGAATTTAATTTAATTTAAATATTAATATTTCTTCACATTAAAATTGTTTTATGACATTGTAAAGAATAAATACAATATAGAAAACAAAACCATTAAAAATTACTTTAAAAAAAAATTCCCCACCAACGAAATGGGAAAATAGGTTTGAGAGCATCTAATAGTACCACATTATCTTTCCTAGTACCACTTATCCTTTCCCTTTTTGTAAATTATTTCAAAATCAAACCCTTGCATTTTTATTATCCTTTTTTGTTGCTCTTCTAACGACAACCTTTGCTCCAAAAAGTACTTTGGGCTATTGTTGGGGCAATTCAATTGCTTAAATTGCTTTCATTTAATTATCAACCAGGGATGCTCGTAAGCTTGTGATGATGCCAG